>JAODTR010002932.1:0-13198 GCA_025399935.1 Amblyopsis rosae
GACAACACAGCCCTCAGGTTCATGGGGGCACCCAAACCTCTCCACCACGATAAGGTGATGGTTCCCGGAGAGGTATTGCTGATTTTGTTTCGGAAAAATTCCCATTGAATGGTCTATGTTGAAAACAATGTGGAAATGGTTTTGTGCTGTGTTGATGTTGGCCAGAGCTGGCTGTCTTTTTAAGAAGCCATTTAGCACTTGACTTGTCACAGCACCATGACCTAGCGGCCTTCAGAAGAACATTATGTAAAGATAACCAGCTGAAAAACATCTGGGAACGCTAATATGTCTAGAAATCTTAAAATTGGTCACTATTATCATTACTGATATTCATGATGATAGCACACGTGGTAGTTATAAATGAAATGACCCAACATAACAACATGCCCTTTATTCATAACTTCTATTTCAGATGTACCTTTGATTGTGTGGGGAGGAATCATGTTGTTGTTTTTTGTTGTTGTTGTTTTTGCCCATTGTCTGTGATGATCATTACATGCTAGACATGGATACCATTGAGGCTCTTTCAACTGTCTGTATTTTAATATTTACCAGAGAGATGTATTGAGGATGTAAGCAGAACAATGTTGCGGTACTGCAGGATTATTTCCATTTTATCATCTACAGTACATCTGGTTTTTTTTTTGTGCCTTTTTTGTTACATTTTTTTGATAATGTACATTGACATGAACACTTAAAATGATTATAGCAATTTAAGAAAATATACAATAAAATAAGAAGATTATCAACCATTAAGATTGGTTTCCAAAACCAGAAAAAAACCAGAAGAAGAAAAAAATACAATATTTTTTTCTCTTCTGAAAGCAGGTTCAAATACTATCTGTCCTAATTTACTTATCATAGCCTTCTGAGTGTGAGATAGTATTGATTTATATTGTGTTTGTAATTAAAACATAGTAGACCTACTAAATGTTTCTAATCTAGTACACTCAAAGGTGAAGTCAGTGATTGGCTGAATATCCTTTGCCAAAGAATGTTTTGACTTATTAATATTATCATTACATATTGTGTTGTCATTTACAGTAATGCGTGAGACTAGATTTAGTCAAGGGGCAGAATAATCTAGTTGTCTGGGTGGTTAATGCCCAGCTGAATGTTAATGGGTTAGATATCCAGCATGGGCCTACTGTAAGCATCCTACAGTATAGCTTTCATCGGGCTGCTGCTCTTTAACATTGAAACTGAACTAACTTGCTTCATATCAAAGTGCCTGCTTATTATAGTCGGAGCATACTATCTTATTGTACCAAACTTGGGGTGTTAATTGTACTGTATCATTATGGGTCATGCATTCCCCTCAAATACACATTGGGCTTATGTCATAATTAATGTCCTTACATTATAAGTGGCACTGGCGCTTTATGCCATTTCCTGCCATGATCTCCTGAGCTACTGTGCTGCTGTTGCTGGGTCCTCTCTTTGGAAAATGCAATTGAGTAATCAAAGGCTGACAATCCTTCTGGTATAGTGAGGATTCTTTATTCCCATGACCAGTTACTTCATGTCTCTACTAGATGGTGCGGTAGATGCCTATTAACATGCATATCCACACGCTGGTGCTATCCTGTGTTTTGTAATGAATGTGTTTACTAACTAGTGAGGGATTTGGGGCAACGCTACCTCAAGGCAATCTACGATACAATACTGACTATCATTCTGTTCAATAATTGCTTTCAGTAACACGATAATAAACCACTTCAAGTAATCAGATCCATGTGAATGGAGTGTAATTTTTTCGTACCTGTCTCCAGTGCAACGCTTACCTTCCCAGTGATGCTAATCTCCACATAGTGTACGCATGTATTTTGCACATGAAACAGTCTCCACATACTGCATCTAACAGTTTAAGAGAATGTGCTGGCCGTTTGACATGAAACAATCCCTACTTGATATGAAGTACTAAACATTGTTGATTGAAAACATACTCCCACTTATGCTCGCCATGAGTTAATAACCCCTTCATCCACCTTTCAACTTTCTTTTATATACACAACTCTGAGCTTTGTCTACTGGTTGTATGTATTTTCCAGTAAATGTTGTACACAACTTAAAACATTTAAGAAATTTATATTTATACAGTGTGTATATATATATATATATATATATATATACACACACATTAGGGTTGAGAATCACCAGAGGTCCCAAAATACGATATTATCACAATACTTAAGCCACGCTACGATATTATTGCTATTTTAAAAATATTGCGATATTTTTCAATTTATAACTTTTTCCAACTTCAAATTATGTCCCCAAAGACAAATTTTGTCACATCGGTTTGTTCAGCTAACATAAATTGTATTGTTGCAAAATGTGATTATCATGCTGACTAACTGATATGAACATGTCATATATATTGTTTACACCAAGTTGAGTTATCATGTGCGATTTATATAATGAAATTGCAATCCTTGGCGTCCGTGTATCAATACAATATTGACATGGGAAATATTGCTATACTACGCTGTATCGATTTTTTTCCCCCAACCCTAATATAAATATATATATTTAAAAATCTAAATATACTTTGTATATATATATATATATATTTTTTTTTTTTTTTTTTTTTTTTTATCCAGGAAATACATTTATTTTCAAGGCACAACAAGGAGTTTTGAAGAAGCATTTCCCAGAGTAAAAAACACATTTCCCATGAGACCAATTTCCTCATTGCTGAATCTCTGGCTGTGCATGTTGTATTGAAGAGAATAGTTGAGAGACGTGGTGGTCGCTCAGTTGGAACATGAGCTGGATTGCAAGCTGTATGGCGAGAAGGAATATAATAATAAGTTAAGGTGTGCTGCAAATCGATCTTGTAGCAAATTCGGCCTGGAGACAAGCTTGTGGAATCGTTATAATGAAGTAGCCAACTTTATCACAAATTGTCTCGTTTTCATGTTCAGAGCCTAGATGAATCACAAAAATTTGTTTTTGGGAAAGTGGTCGAAAACTCTTAGCAATGCCTTTAATTATTATTAACCTAAAACAGCAGGTCAGGCTGACCACATCAATTGTGGTGTTGCTAAAATAATATCCAATTCCTAATGCCGAAAGCAAAGGCACTCTCTGCTATCTTATATCCTTGTATGCACTAAAGACTCTCAAAGAAAGATGATGACAATATTAAATAGAGAGTATTTCAAATAATACATCTTTCTTATTAAACGTGAAAGCCTTCTTTCAGCCGATCTGCGCTGGCAGATGAAAACAGCACTCACGGACACTTCTTGCATGTGGTAATGACAGTTTGGGGTATAACAATAAACAAATTAAAATTTGAAATGCATGAAATTAAATTGTGATTACTCAATGTGAGCAATGATTGATCTTCATCCTAATGAATATGATCGTGCGCGTGTTTGTTTGTGCACAATTGCTTACATCCACATTTGTCTGGAAATACTGTGTGTGCATGTGTGTGTGTGTGCGTGCCTGTGTGGGAGGGGGAACGTCTGACTGCAGGCTGTGTTGAGCTAGGTTGTTGCCGGCATGAGCACACAGAGGTGGGTTGTGCTAATTAGCTCTCCCAGCATGTCATTCTAGCAGCATGGCAATCACGGTGGGGAATGAATATGGAACACGTTTCATATGCGCTGCACTGGAGACACTGGCACACACACATGCACATCACACTTGGCAGGCACGCAGCACTTTTGTTCATACTTCACTGTCTTCCATTATTGTATTTCTGAGACACGGGTGTGGCATCAATATTTCAATGTTTTGCCACTTTCGTTTCTGTTTTTTTCCTCCTCCTTATGTTTCCACCTGCACTTTGTGATTACGTGCCGCCATTCGTCAAGTATACCGTTTGCCTATCCAGCTCATTTGCCAGCATTTAGTTCCTTGTTTGATAATGGAGATTTGTCTTTATGCTAATTTGTCCAAGAGGCAAATTACACTTTGATTGTTGTGCAGTTAGGCCTGAGGACATGGACGTGATACACTAACAACATTCATTTACAATCACATGAGACAAAGACTGTCGGGGGTTGTACTTTTCACATTTAGTAATCATTATTATCCTTCTAAAGAACAATAAGAAATGTTTTATGAGTTTCTATAATAAATGGAATATTCAGCGTTGTACATCCTCATATACTAGCTTTGTGTCAGGATTTTAATGAGCCATTCTTGACTATCTCTCTCCCATGGTATACCCTGTAATCAAACAAATATGATTTTTAATTGCAATCTAGATACCTGTCTCCTCAGAGAGATTACCCCATGTGTGGTTGATTGTTTATAAATGGGGGACCCCCAGAATTAATATGTTCCAGATGGTCTGAAAAGTACTAAGCTTAGCCAGGCTCCTTAACATGGAATTGAGCTTTTGTTCAACTCTAAACTGTAGCTCACTTACGTCAGTAATTAAGTGCTCATCGTGTTAATTACCATGACCCAAGCCCTGCTTTGCGGTAGCAAACTCACAGTGGTATCAATCCACCATTTACTAGCATTATCTTTCACACACACACACACAAATAGCATTGGGATCAACCCCATGACCTGTTGGAGATTACCAACCTAACCACTGTGACTTAATATTGAGCTAAGGAACAGGTACATATGGTATGAGGAAAATGTGTAACAATGCTAATCTGACACCAGATGACAGGCACTTTCAATAAATGCTGGTGATTGTATGGATTAAATAATGTGATTGGATGATCCATCAGTCTCTCACCTATCACCATATATCACTGGTAGCTCCTGGTAGGACGCTAACGTGGTTGGACCCACAAGCACATAACCTGAAGCCTTGCAAGATGGATTACCTCGTGATGCTCCAGCTGCCTCACATGGGAATAACAATGTACCGTGTGTATGGGCATACGTCACTGATCCCACTTTGTGAGGAGTGGGGTCAGTGTGTAAGGTCCTTTCAAACTTTCCATATTTGACTGCTTGTTAGGGGCCACTGTGAGTCGGATGTACACACAATTCCGTAGCATCCGTCTTTGGCCAACTGTCAACACATTTGCAAAAGTTGATCCAAGTTGGACGGGAGCTTTTCCAGATATCACACACAGACACACACAGTGGTCATGCACATTGCTGGCTGGCTGACCATTTCTCTCCGTTACCTCAGTAACCGATGTAAGGCTACAGTCTACTGAGCCTTGGAGGGAACCAGGGATAATAATATATAATATTTGAATGTAAATTGCTCTAAAAAAAACTAACATCACTTCAAAGAGAACAAACAGATTGAAATTTGATTAAAAGATATATGTTCTGATCTAAATATTTACACACATCTGAATACCCTGCTGTACAGCACTCTTTAGTGATTCTCTGAAATATGATCAGAATTATATATCTGTCTCATTATAGAGCTGTTTCATGTACATTTTAACATGTTAATGACATTGTATGATAATATTTATGTTGCCACAATAGAACCTTTATGTTATGTGATAAAACGTGATAAAGTAAAAATAGGCAGCATTTTATGGGTTGGCTGTAGCAAGACATGCTATATAAGGGCCTAAATATTAATAAAAGAGAACATTATAGCATTTTATACAGATGTGGTGATTGTTTGCACAGTAATTACATTTTTGATGTGCAGTTAGATTTTTACAGCTGGAATCAGCATGTTGCCTCCATCAGTCAAATGTGTACATATGGTATGTTAAAACATTTACAGTATACCATATTTTTTGTATTCTACTCAATGTAATTACATACAGTGATTTAATTTGTGACAAATAACAAAAAATAAGTTTACATTGCAAACTTGGCATGGCTATATTTGAATGTGCTAGGTGCTTTGAATGTGTGCTCTGTATTAACTACAGTATGTATTTTATATGTACAAACTGTCCCACAAGCACAATGGTGTAAGTACAGTAATAGATTTGCTTTATTCTCTTGACATGCCTGCAGCCAGCACCAAAAAGTTTGAACCCGTTATGGATGACGAAGGTTGACTCGCCATTGCCCTGACTGTGTTGAACATTGAATAAGCTGCAGGGCTGATGTAATCATCTCACTTGCATAGTCTTATTCTCTCTTTTTCTCTCTACTGTCTAACCTAGATGTGCTCTTAGGTACCAAACTAGTTTTTTTTATGAGTACCCACCACATTAGTACTAATTTGGTCACTTGCTAGTTAAGTAAATTAGCTTACGTACTAAATCCATAATTATGCTTTATTTTTCAGCTTCGGGACACTAAATCTATTGATCAGAACCAGACACTTCTTCATTTCCTGGCAGAAAAGTGTGAAGAACTTCACCTGGAGATATTGAAGTTCCCAGATGAACTGGAACATGTGGAAAGCGCTAGCAGAGGTATGTCTATTCCCTACCTTCATGGATTAGTTCACATGATGTATACCATCCATGGACCAGTTTCTAGGTGAACACATCTGCGGCATGTCTGCAGATACATAGCCACGACAACACTCATTGTCAGGCATAGAGATGTCTAGCTCTGTCATTTGACCTGTCAATAATCTAATTTCCATTCCCAACTATTTGGCCGATTCCCCACAGGCTTATTTACTTTGTTAGTCACATAATTGGTTATTTATTCTAATTCAAGTAATTATGTGCTTGACTTGTGCTCCCGGCCATTGCACAAGTGGACTGTGCAGCCCTTATGTATGATGATGGATGGGTTGAGTATTTACGCAAATACTGAACAGCATCAACTTTGTCATTACATAGGCAATCAGTTATTTAATTGCAATGGTCTGGTATTTGGCAAAAGACCAAACATAGAAGTGTTAAATAGAAAATAATAATAATTTTACAGTAAATAAAGTATGCTGTGTGTAAAGCCAAGGTAATGTCAGAATAGCACCTTCTGTTTCAGGGCTTGATAAGTAAAATTACACGTGCATATACTGTGTATTTATATTTTATAATCTGTTTTTTTTTTTATAAATATTTTTTATAATTGGTGAAATGATTGTATTTATTTATTTATGTTCCTTTAATTCCCCTTTATTTGCGCTTATTTATTTGTATGTTCTAATTTAATTTTAAGTGAGGCTGAGTCAAATGGAAGCAGTGGCTGTCTAGCCATGCAAAACCCATTCTATCAAACTCACTTTGAGCTCTACCACAAAGGGAATGCGGTGATAGCAGGTCATGTGCAGGTCCAATCCCTATATGTGTAAAGCTTTTACAGTCTTGTAGAACAGCAGAGCCCCCTTTAATTATTTAGCACTATCTCCAGATGCTTTACAAGCCTTTAGTAGCATGTCAGGTTAACTGGCAACAGAACATTAAATACAGTTTTTCTTTAACCTGATACACATAAAGTTCAGTCTAACACAATGATTTACGTGTGCATACTGCTCCCCACCACAACAATTACAAAAATACAAAAGATAATTTGTACACACAGTACAGCAATAATGCCCCATTGCCAACCATGACATCTTCTACAGAAATGTATGTGTATAACACGTTTGAGCATGATTGCATGCAATAAAAAAAAGGTTATGCATTTAACAATTGGAGTAAAACAAATACTAAAGCACCAATCAAGATATTGTGTAATTTTGAATGAGCAGATGTCTGCCCAACCCTACTGTTTTTCATCCATATCAGAAAGGTTCATGACACTCACCTGCACAGGTCTTGTGATTTCTGTGTGTTGCATCAACAGCCAAAAGGGGAGAAGGCTGACTTATTAGTGTTGGCAGTGATGTGGGCAATTCAAATGAAATCACATGGCCATCTAGAAAGGTTGGAACCTGCACACTTAATATAGCTCATTGATACGTGTAATCAGTCCGGGCTTATTTCCCTAAGAAACCTCTTCACTGCCGGCTTCCCACCCCCTGATTGGCCGTTCCAGGCTTTTAAAGGAGTCATTTCATGCCCATTTTCACGTGTTTAATCAGTTCCTTGAGTTCTCAATGAGATGTAGTTGACAAGCATAGGTGAATATACTGTACCACATACATTATGTGGAATAGCACCATATTATGTGCATTTTTTCTCTGTTATCAGATTACACTCCGTATTCAGTAACTTGCTTTACTGAAACCCGCCCCATCTTCCATGTAGCTGTGCTGGCGTAAGGCTAGTAGGCTGTTTTGCTGCTAACTCACAGCGGCAAAACGCGGCTTGAACATACAGTTCTATAGGTTTGAACCACACAGTGTTTTCAAGGTGTTAATAATATTGCACATTAAATCCGCCTCGCTGTTCAGACTACAGTAAAGGATACGGGAGGCAGAATGGTGTCCATTGTTGTTGGTGTCACGGCAGCAGCACACTGGTGTGACGTTTTGATTACCAGCTGTATCGACTAAGCACATTATTTCAAGAATGAAGGTTAAGTCATACTATAACACAACATTGCAGCCATCCTTGCTTACTAACCAGCCATATATATATATATATATATATATATATATAGCCATAAGAATGTATTATTTCAGGAATGAAGTGTTACATAAAACGAAATTGCAGCCGTCCTTAACGCTACAGGAGGTTTATAAGGCAGATTAGGTAGTTAGCTGCTAGCAATTAACAAACAATTAGTGATATTCGGTTTAACAATAAACTTTAAAGTTAAACAAAGACATATTACATCACTTGAGGGTATCCGTAGACTCCCTCGATTGTGTCTTATCAACTCCCAATGTTTAGGTCAAGTAAATCAACAAATTATTTATGTAGGCTATTTCTAATTGGTTTACTGTTACTGAAAAATAGCCCACATTAAACTAATGTGCACAGTGCACATCATGCTCTTAATACACTATCTTGCCTGCCGTGCAGATTACTTGAGTTGTGTTCATGCTACGGTAGCCTACCAGTTACTGTATGTATCAACAGCTACTGTAGGTTTACAGATTTGGTCATCTGCAAATGTTGAACATTAAACTTTTACTTGTGGTTTGTGTACTGGTGAACAACATCAGTTCCTTAGCTTGTATATTTTCCTGAATACTACGGTAGGTCGTCATAGGGCCGTTACCAAACAAACTGTGCAGGTTCTACGTACTGTAGGAACCACAATCTTTTACTAATGTACATGTTTCTGTGCCTCTTTTTCGGCTATGGCCATTACACACTGGGGAAGTAAGAATCCACTTTGTCTCCAAATATGTCTCCAAAAACTAGAAACGTGGGTTTCAGGGAATGACTCCTATAAGTTAGGCAGCGGTCCACAGCTACACTGAGCAACTACACTCGTCGACACTTGCACATACTCTACTTATGCCTTTACACAATGCAGGTTTTCACCTACGATCTATTCACAATCCTACGTGTTGTTTTCTCAGAAAAACACTAACATGTAAAAGAGGACTAGATCTGAATGAAGAGCGATTGCTTATCAATGTTAACTACATTGTTGCTGATTCCACTCCGGGTCAGGTGATCTATTACTGTGGCATTTTCTGGTAATGGTCACTTGATTTAATAAGAAGCCTCTTTTAACCCTTTTTTTAAACCTTTTTTTTTTCTGATTGCATTAGTTACTGCAAGTGTCTTGCAGCCTGCTCTATGATGATTCATACACAGATCGCATGATAAGTCCCATTTAATACAATTTCAACTTGATAATTGTATTTATTTATGTCTAGTGATTGTGCACTAATGTGTGTCCTCACAATACATGTTATACAGTACATGCATTCTGTATTTATTAAAATATTTAATAAATTAAAACAAATGATTTGCTATCTGTGGAATGAGGTGACTGGCATGTTTTTTATGTTTGGAGACGGTCCCTCTATCCCACAATAGAAAAATTATAGAATAGTGTGTGGAAAGTCTACATCAATGACATCGAATGCTCAGCTATTTGTATGGGTAACACAGAGGGGAGTGTTCTTTAACAGTAAAAGGTTGTCGTTAGCTGGCTTCTAGCCTAACCCACAAATTGTTCCCATTAGGAGACTCTCATTCTCTCTGAAGACTCAGTCATCATCAACTTACCTGAATCAAGGTCAGAGCTTATTACAATACACATAATTACCAAAGGATATCCCGCTATAGGCAAGATGAGACATTGGGAAAGGGAAAGGCCATGAACACGATTTTGTGCTCTCTAACAGTAATGTAGTGACTTTAATTTTTTTGCAGCCTCTTTAGAGACTATTAGTCTATTTGCCCATGTGCTACAAATATTATATATTAAGGGGTTGACTGTGTGTTCAGTGGACAAACAATGAATGACTCCTTTTTTGTTTATCTAATCTAATAAGAAGCCATATACACAGGTAAGACTTCATGGAAGTGATTGCTGTAACCTTATGCAGCACAATAGACATTGATTAATGTGTAATCAGTCAGTGCGTTGTTTGTATTGTGAAGAACTGTGGCTTTATGAATTGTTATTCATAAAGCTACATTTGCATGTATTTACATAATTTACAGTAAGAATAACAATAAATAAAAATGTAACAGTATTTACTGTATGCATATAGTGCACTCAATCTATAGTCGTGAAAAGTTAGTTATCTTTTGCTTAGCAGAGAAACACATAACTAGTTTTATTATAACTAGGGCTGGAAATTGATTAATCGTTTTTTTTAGGAATAAGTCCCTGTAACGCTTCCCTGGTCTCGCCGGTGTAGGACGGCCGGAGAGACTGCCCACATCCCCAGTGCCTCACGCCCTCACGTGCGATCAGGCAGATTGCCGTCAGCCGTGTGGGCGTGAGGGCATAAAGACTGGTGACTCCAGGGAGGGGGTGTGGGTTATTGTTCATGTTTTCGGTTCACCTGAGATTATGTGAGTGTGCACGCCTTTTTGTTTTTGTGTTTGTGTTCGCTGTTTCCGTTCGTTTAAGTTGTATTAAATGCTGAGCCGTGGGGCTCGTTGCTCAACAGCGGTGTCTTTTACCTTTTTGTTCCTTTACACTCACCTCCGGCAGCACGGCGTTACAGTCCCTCAAAATGGCTGTGATGAATATTGATTAATCTCTCCGGGAAACCATCACCTTATCGTGGTGGAGAGGTTTGTGTGCCCTTATGATCCTGAGAGATGTGTTGTCTGGAGCCTTGTGCTCCTGGTAGGCTCTCCCAAGGCAATAATTGTCTATGAATTGTTCAAAAGACCCTTCATGATAAATCAGAAAAGAAGAGAAGTTACCCTGCCAGGAGGAAGCCCGGGGCCCCCGTCTGGAGCAAGGGGAGGGTTCGCTGGCGAGCGCCTGGTGGCTGGGTTTGCCACGGAGCCTAGCCAGGCAAAGCCCGAATAAGCAACATGGAACCATCCTCCTCTTCATCCTATGGCCCCACCACTTGTGGCAGGAACCGTGGGGGTCGGGTGTGCTGCCATATGGGTGGGCTGAGCGCTGCTACGTTAGAGTTTACCCCAGAAGACGAGAGGACCGCCTCCCTGCGCCTAATGGTTGTGGGGGGACTGACTTTTATCAGTGCATGAGCACCGAATAGCAGTATAGAGTATTCTGCCTTCCTGGAGACCCTAAATGGACTCCTGTATGGGGCTCCAGTAGGGGATATACTGTACCTGGAGATTGGGAGAAATCACATGTACATAGTATTCACAGCCCTTGGTCAATAGTTTGTTGAAGCACCTTTGGCAGCAATTACAGCCTCAAGTCTTTTTGAGTATGATGCTACAAGCTTGGCACACCTACTTTTGGGCAGTTTCTCCAAATTATTCTTTGCAGGATCTCTCAATCTCCATCAGGTTGGATAGGGAGTGTATGTGCACAGCCATTTTTAGATATCTTCAGAGATGTTAAATCAGGTTCAAGTCTGGACCCTGGATGGGTCACTCAAGGATATTTATAGAGTTGTCCCGAACCTCTTCCCACCCTTCCCACCCCTTGATATGTTGGCTGTGTGCTTAGGGTCAAAGATGAACGTTCTCCCCAGTCTGAGGACCAGAGTGCTCTGGAGTAAATATAATCTAGATAGTAGATGGAGTAGATGTGATCAAGGATCTATCTGTGCATTGCTGCATTCATCTTTCCCTACATCCTGACTAGTCTCCCAGTTCCTGCTGCTGAAAAACTTCCCCACAGCATGATGCTGCCACCACCATGCTTCACTGTAGGGATGGTATTGACCAGGTGATGAGTGGTGCCTAGTTTCCTCCAGACATGATGCTTGGCATTCAGGCCAAGGAGTTCAATCTTTGTTTCATCAGACTATAGAATTTTCTTTCTCATGGACTCAGAGTCCTTCAGGTGCTGTTTGGCAAACTGCAGATGGGATGTCATGTGCTTCTGCCTGGCCATTCTACCTGGCCTGATTGGTGGAGTGCTGCAGAAATGGTTGTCCTTCTGAAAGGTTCTCTTCTCTCCACGGAGCAATGCTGGAGCTCAGAGTGACCATAGGGCTCTTGGTCACCTCCCTGACTAAAGCCCTTCTTCCCCAATTGCTCAGTTTGGCCGGGCAGCCTGCTCTAGGAAGAGTCCAGGTGGTTCCAAACTTCTTCCATTTATGGATGATGGAGGCCACTGTGCTCATTGGGACCTTCAATGGTGCAGAATTATTTCTGTAGCCTTCCCCAGATTTGTGCCTCGATACAATCCTGTTTTGGAGGTCTACAGACAATTCCTTTGACTTGGTTTGTGCTCTGACATGCACTGTCAACTGTGGTACCTCATATAGACAGGTGTGTGCCTTTCCAAATCATGTCCAATCAACTGAATTTGCTACATGTGAACTCCAGTCAAGTTGTAGAATCATCTCAAGGATGATCAGTGGAAACGGGATATGCCTGAGCTGCAGTTTGAGTGTCATGGTAAAGGCTATGAATACTTTAGAATTTTTTGTGAAATTGTTTTTTAATGCGTTTGCACAAATGTAAAAAAAATTTGGAATAAGGCTGTAACATAACATAATGTGGAAAAAGTGAAGCGCTGTGAATACTTCCCAGATGCACTGTATACCCGAGTGGGCATTTGTTGTTAGTCTTCTGTGCTAGTCATGGCATGTCTATAACATACACCATGTTCGAACATAAGGATGATCATACTGTAAGTGTGCGGGGTACTAGGCCGAAGGTTGATCAGTGATTTTGTGTTCATATCATCTTGTCTGAGTGCGCATGTTTTGGACACTCAGGTGAAGAGAGTCTGTGTATTGATCACCATCTGATGGTGAGTTGGGTCAATCCATCCATCCATCCATCCATCGTCATCCGCTTATCCGGAGTCGGGTCGCGGGGGTAGCAGCTTCAGCAAGGGACCCCAAACTTCCCTTTCCCGAGCAACATCA
>JAODTR010002933.1:0-13198 GCA_025399935.1 Amblyopsis rosae
ATTCTGAGGGAGCACCCTATGGCATCGACTGGATTTCTATATTATCAATAATGTAGTTATCCGATTAATCGGAAAAATAATCGATGGATTAATCGACCAAAAAAATAATCGTTTGCTACAGCACTAAATCCATGCTTATTTGGGAGGGCAGGGGAGACAAGAGAGTGGAACAAAGGGTTAAATGTTAAAGGCAACTTTGAAGAGATGGGTTTTGAGGAGTTTAGCAAGCAAAAGAGGTGACCGTGGCAGTATGTGCAGGGAAAGGGCGTTCCAGAGTCCTGCAGCGCGTGTGTGAGTGCATGTGAGTGTGAGCTCACCTGCAGGCTAACCGCGTCCTGGTAGGTGAGCTTGACGGCGGCAGGGTACTGGGAGTACACCATGTGGTTGTACTTGGGGATGAGGCTCATGAGGTCAGAGATCTGGCGGATGACGATGCTGTATGCGCGGGCCAGGCTGCTGGCTGACGTCAGGTAGCTGCTGGAGCTGCTGGCGTCCAGGGCGGCTGCTGCTGCCGCCGCGCTGGTGCTGATGGCGCTGGAGCGCCGCAGGTTGGACGGGTCGATGTAGATGAGCCCCGTGGAGCTGGCTGTGAGCACAGGAGCAGGACAGGATTATCATACTGTCATACTTAATTTCCTGCATTCTGGTGATTTATTTTGGCCATTTGCATCAATTTAAAATGGAAACGTATGGAGGGAAACCTAGATTATATTATGAATATCAAATGTTCTCATTTATTACCCCTGCTTAGTCATCATATATGCATGATTTACTTTTCTGTTTGCCTTCTTAAATGTGCATGTGGCACCTATTAATCAATGATAAACGTGTGTGTGTGTATATATATATATATATATATTTTTTTTTTTTGCACATTAACCCCTTCACCCAAATAGCTAATATGATGTTTATAACTCAGTTATAAACAACTGTGCTGGCTGCCAGCTCCAAATACCATATGTGGTTCAAAACCCATAAAACTATGTTGAAAACACACTTGAGTACTAGCAGTAAAGCAGTCGTAGTCTCACATCCACAAAGATACGTGGAAGTAGTGGCAGGGTGGGCAGTGGCTTGTTAAATTTAAAGCAATGGTCACTAAAATTTGATCGTTTTTCAAGAGTTGTGGTTGTGATCACGCTATTCCACATAATTTATGTGGTATTTTCACCTAAACTGGTCAACAACATTGCTTTGAAAAGTCAATGAACTGTGTCAATAAGTGAAAAGGACCATGAAATGACTCCTTTAACTCTCTCACCTAACAGCAAATGTAACAGAAAGGCTTAATATTACAAATTATGACAGCTTCCTCCGCTAACAGCCAGTCACGTCTTCTGTGAAACTGCTAGCTTACCGTACTAGCTGGCTGCGTCTAATTCATGAGATCTTTCCAGACAGTCACAAGCGCTACTGACCCCTACTGGTGGACATCAATATAGCCTTCATTAATTATAGGTAAATAATGTAGAATTTTGTTTATTTATTTTGACTGTGAATTCACATTTCTTGTTTGTATGAAGGCTAAAAGGTGAACATTTATATGTACTTTTTTAATACATTTTATTATAGTTTTATGGGGGATTTCATAGACTTGGCAAATTCATTTTTCGTTTGTAAATACTCAATTGTGCGTGTTTTAAGCAGTTTTTCTGAGGCTTATAATGTTCATATCGATATTGGAAATTATATCGTATCGACCGTGATATACATTTTGTCCATATCGTCCAGGCCTAATGAATATATGCTTAAATATAGGGTGCCAATCATGACGTAAACAAGCATCCAGCCGTACTGACCGGCGGGAGCCGAGGAGCCAGTGGGGGCGTTCCCCGCGGCCCTCTGACTGGGGGCGTTGCGCACGGCCCACTGCATGGAGCGGGGCGCCTGCGCTGCACTGTTGGCGTGGGAACCACTGGTGGCGCGCTCCAGGGGCTCGTCCAGCAGGAAGGTCTCCTGGTCCACGTCATCGCTCTGGCTACTGCTGCTGTCCGAGTCGCTGGAGTCATTGGACTGAGAGTCGTCCTCTGAAAAGAAGGCAGGGACACTGCTGGCACCTTGGGAGGGGAGAGGAGGAGGTAGATGTGGGTGAATGGGGTGCTTTGCTCTAGCTCGACATCCTCTTATGTCTACGCAGGGAGAGTGTGGGTTAGTGCACCACATCACACCACCACAAGCCCATACCACTGTAATGACAACACCGACCACCGGGGGCGTCAGGACAAGCAAAAGCTCCCTCTGACAAGGGCTGGACAGATATAGCCATGGGGGTGCATTTAGATTAGTGTGGTTATTAAGGCAGGGAAGCACGTTATGTTGGCTAGACTGGTTAACAATGACAGTAACAAAGATTATCATGGTTAATAATGACAACTAGGATCAGCAGTGAAAGGTGAGGATGGAAGACTACACTGGAGGAACTCCCAAGAGGAAAACTGTGTGCACTGTGCAAAATTCACTCTGCCCTGACATACTGTGTAGAAGTAGAAAGGAGCCCATACCAAAAATAGGAAATGCCAGGGACACCCTACTGCCTGCGAATGAAATAAATCCAGTTTTGAGCCAGGGACCAGTTTGTCTGCTGTATTATTAGCCCCTTACAAATCAAGCCCCATCTAAAACATACATTGGTTGGATAGAGCCTGCTCTGGGCTTCACGTTAAAGGGGTATGCATATTGTGTCCCGAAAACTCTGGAGTCTCTAAAACACAAGTGTTAATCAAATATGAAGTGTGCTGAAACCGAACATGATCCAGATGTGATCTAATCATCTTCTGTGTGTGTGTATTGTTTGTATTGTTTAATTTTCAATGAGAAATATCATGGCGAAATCAGACTACGGTGAAGTAGGGCTGGATGATTAACCGAGAAGTAAATCGACACAGACATTCAGAACTTCTAACAGATGTCAAAGGAAATAGAGTGACGGGCGTTTTACGGATACCCATTTGTTGGGACACAGCCACAAGACACCCTTCTTGAAATCGTGACAATCCCTGGCACGCTCTGGCGAATGTTCCATTACGACGTCTTTACGTCATTTTAGACAGATATTTCATTTTAAATTAGCAAAATATTTTACAGTGTGTGAATGTGTGTGTACGGGTGGTTAAAAAAGCACCATATAAATGCAGTCCATTTAGCATCTAGATTAAATGAAGGGGCGAGTGAACATGAACGTCTAGCATACGGACACCTCATTCTATAAGATCGCCAAGTTAGCCTGCTATATTTTAGACAGACTGCCGCATATCTAGTTTCATGTAGCATTTTCACCTGCTTCATATCAAGCTCAAGTGTATTTCTGAGACTGCGATTGGGAAGTGAGTGGGAACAAATGTTTACACATAACTACAGAAGCTATATTTGAGAGTGAGTGTGCATATGGACTCAAGGTACGTGTTCTATAAAAATGACATACCCCTTTAAGTGCTAGTCATTATGTCAGGACTGAATGTGATTGAAAAGGATTTTTAAGGTCTCAGTGCATCACTAGATTCTAGGGCAAAACTCAGTGGAGATGATGAGATTACCACAGAGAACACGTCAACAACCAGGGTCTACGACTTTAGGGGTGAAATACAAAAAAAGGCCATTTAAACGATGGTGGCTGACAAACCTGCTTCAGAGCCTGCAGTGGCTGCCGTGACAACACTCCTACGGCCGCTAGCGTTGTCCTGGTTGCTGTGATTACTCTCACTATCGCTCTCAGTCTCAGCTGCTGCCAGAAGATCAAGCTCCATGTCGCTACCTACAGGTGGGCAGCAAATGGAGAGGAGGCAGAGAAAATTATTTCAATAAAAAGGGCTATACATTCTTAACCCATTTATATTTTTATACTATACATTATAAGGCTAGTGGCATCAAGCGTTGTATTATTAGTGACCTAGTCAGGCCTTCCTCACCATCTTCGTCATGTTCATCGTGCTGCCCCTCAGCCTCTGGATTTTCCTCTCCCTGCTCCTCGTGGTCGTCGTGGTGATCTTCTTCCCCGGCCACACCCTCCACGACCTCGACCTGAAAGGTAGCGTCACGGTTGAGAATGTAAACTAACCTGGGCCTAGAGTCTGTCCGGCTTTGTGGCGGGCCCCTTACCTCCTCCACGTCTGCCGACACGATGTCGTCCTGCTCCTCGTCTCGGCCCCTGACGGGCTGGGACTGGCTGCTCCGACGGGGCTGGGGGTTCCTCATGATGTAGGAGGAGGCTGTCTGGCTGGAGCTGGCACACAAACACATAGAAACTAAAAACAACTCAAAAACTCAAACGTCCATAACCCAGGAGAGAATGGAACACTGCAAATAAGAACCATGCCTTTTGAAAGACTGTTCTCCTGGAACACAATCGCAGTACGTCATTTCAACCACAAGGGGCAGTGTTGAGTTGCTGGGTCTAATGGTATCTAAGCAAAGGTGTCTGTAAAGCTTTCATAATGACCTGTTATGATAAGTGGCCAGTACAGCTAGAAGCACCCTGCCTTGTACTAAATAAAGAATGGACAGCTACCACTGTAGAGCCAGATGACCACATCTGCTCACACCACAATACATTCCAACAGACATTGGCATGGCATGCATGTTGGAGACAGACCTGCTGGACTGGTCAGGGGATGGCCTGGGTGGGAGAGGCTCCACAGAGAAGAGCTCCTCGCTGCCCTGCACCGCGTCGATGCTGGTGCTGGCCAGCGTGAAGGGGGCGGTGGGCCTGGAGATGCCCATGCGCACGGGCACGATCAGGGACTCGGCCACGTTGCACAGCTCCTCCACGGCGTAGGGCAGCAGGGCCTGGAACACACGGCGGCACTTCCCGATGGGCTGTGGGATGAAGTTGCTGACGAGGGAAACAGAAATGAACGCACAGTGGTTAAGACAGAATAAGAGACTTGAATAATACTAAACATTGAGTCAATATTGGCGATGTGCGTAAAGCTAACGTCGACATTAAACAAGAGGCTTGTGATCACAGGTCAAGGAAAATTAAGTCCTCTGGTACTTTTTCTTCTTGGATGAAGCCATCTCCACGCTGAGGATGACGAAGACGCGTGCCACGGAGCGCAGGAAGCGCCTGGTGACGGCGATGGCCTCCTCTCTGCGGCCCGCGGTGTATTTGTTCTGCAGCTCCTTCACCAGCGTGCCCAGCAGGGTGTCTATGAACTAGTGGGACACACACAAGCTGGGGTGAGAGGAGCACATACACCACACACACACACACACACACACACACACCAGCTACTCACAGTGATGTCAGGGGCACACTTGACGATGAGGCAGTGGGTGAAGCAGTCCAGGCGAATGGTGCCGCTCTGCTGGTTTAGGTACACCTGTTCCTCAGGCAACAGGTGGGCAATCCTGCTGCTGGCACTCAGCCTGGCAAGCACACGGGCGCCGGTTAGCCGGGCACCTCAAAACACAGCAGGGGCGGAGGAGGGCGCTGTACTCACGGGTCTTTGTTCTCCTGCGAGCCGAACGTGATCATGGACCTGAGGGCGTTCCAGTCCTGAAGGACCCTCTCCAGAGCCAGCTGGGCAAAGCGGGGGGGCTCCAGGTCGTGGTCGGGCATGTCCGAGTCTGAAGGACGGGGGGGGGTAAGGGAGAGTCATGGTCTGGTCTGCTCGGACCAGCGCACACCACGGGGGGTGGGGGGCAGACGCACTCACCTTCGGCGTTAGCGGCCTTGCGGTTCCTGTCCTCCCGGATACGAGGAGGCCGGTACTGGCAGTGCTCCACGCTCTGCCTGGCCACGGTCTGCACCAGGAACAGCAGGATATGCTCGCCCCTGTACAGAGAGCACGGGCGGTGAAGCAGCCGCTCCTCGCCCTGGCAGGACTCGACCACAGTATGCCTAGTCTATAGTTCTATTTACATTGCATACGACAATGGCACATGGTAAAAGCAGGCACTGCCTCGTTATACGCAGGGCACAGAGGTCACATCCCGTGACAGACGTGGTCATCTGTGAGGGGAGCACCAAGATCACTGAGGAGCGGTGTGACGGACAGCTAACCTGCTGTTCGGTGTGGTGACCAGGTTGGTGGTGGTGAGCAGCCTGTACAGCAAGTCCAGCCGCGCGGCCTTCTGGCCAGCGATCAGCGTCTTGCACTTGCACTTCTCCCAGCAGTCACAGTAGGCCGTAGGAGAGGTCCTCTTCAGCCTGTGGAGGACAACAGGCAGGCGTTACACGCAAGCCCCCCTGCGGCACACGCCCGGGGAGAACACGCAGCCACCAGCCACTTACTTGCAATCGTGCCCCTTGTGGCACACCCGGGCACACTCGGTGCAGCAGCACAGAGACTCAAGCAGGCCGCACGTGCGACACTCAAAGATGTCCTGCGTTGGGAGGGAAATGAAGAGAGGTCAGCGTGTGCCCACACATGGGCCCTGCTGTGGGCGCGGGCCGCGTGGCCGCTGGCCGCTGACCTGGTTGATGTGCTCGGCTCCGGTCCAAGTGAAGCTGCAGGTGTCGTTGCAGCACAGGACGTACAGAGGGGAGTCGTCCGGGTTGGTCCCCGAGGGGCAGATCATCTCGAGAAACACTGCATCTGCATCTTCCTTCTCCACAATGCCAGGGTCTCCCACTGACAAGACAGAAACACAAGGGGGCGCTATAAGGCAAGCGGACCGGAAGCACAATAATAGGCAGATAAAATTCAATCAGACCAGCCATTTCATAACCAGCGTTTCTTATTTCTAAAATGTATCAGTGTGATATTGCCGTACTTATTTGCACTCTCAGGCCCCGTGTCCACCAAAGCGGTTTTATTTCTCACGCCAGCGTTCATTTTCAATTGATTCCAATGGCAGTGGAGTTTTTCCAGTCTTCTAAAAACGGCAGCAGCGCAACGCTCTACCAGCGTTTTCAGCTTTAGTGGACACGGGGCTTCAGGGTGGTTATTCCCCATCTCTAGCAGAGCCAGAGTGTTTGTACAGCTATGATTTAAACACATATGGCTTCTCTTGCATGCTAACAAGACAGATAACGTGTCTTACCTTTGGCCATTTTCTGAGCCGCCTCGAGAACAGTGATAGCTGCAGGATACGCCCTCCCACTGACCGCCAGCATAAACGGGGTCATTCCACGGGCATCCCTGTCAAACAAATGCAACGCACCTTTCAGTGACAGCAAAACAATGCGCATTTTAAACCAGAAAACAGCAGAAATAAAGAGTGGTACTTTGCCGAGAGCAGCTCGCGTAGGTGTGGCCTCAGGACGACAGTCTCGCACATCAGCTTGAGGATTAGGTGGGCGTTGGCCTTCCTGTCCTTGGACTCCACCATGGCCGGCTCGGTGGAAGGGCCTGGCGGAGCGGGACAATCCATTACACAGTGACTCAGTAGCTCACACAGGCCGCACACAGGCCGCACACAGGCCGCACACAGGCCGCGCACAGGCCGCACACAGGCCGCACACAGGCCGCACACAGGCCGCACACAGGCCGCACACAGGCCGCACACAGGCCGCACACAGGCCGCACGAAGCTGCCAGCCAACACACCTGGGACGGTGGACGTGCTGGGTCCCTGGCTGCTGCCGGTAGAGGCTGTGGTGAGGGAGCCCACAGCCGGGGCTAGGATGAAGTCAATGTCTCCGTCTGTGGTGCACAGCAGGGGGCAGTTGGCGTGGAAGAAAACATACATACATCAGATATCGCAATGTTATGTTGCGCGATTCTCTAACACTGTCGATTTAGAAAAATAAAATAAATGTATTTGTAAAAAGGGACAATGTACAAACTATATCAACCTCAAAAGAGAGGAAATGTGCTTGTTTTTAGAGTTATCTTATTTCCAACTGCAATCTCTGAGCAAGTTAACCTACATTGTTGTGTTATGTTTTGCAGCGGCGCCAAACAATAGCATTGCTTTGACAGTTTTCCACAAATAAGAAATGTCAATACATTGCCTTGCTTACAGTATCGCATATATCGTGGCCCCTGTATCGTGACACGTAATCGCGTCACCAGATTACAATACACAGCCCTAAGTGTCATCACTCATTGACGTGAGCTACGCCAGCCTGGCTGATACTGACCTGGATCCATGGGTGGGGGGTCAGGCACCCAGCTAGGAGGGGCGATGGGTGGGGACACTGGATCCTGGTGGTCACTGGAGGAAGGCCCTGACTCGTGGCGGCCCAGCCCCGCGGCTCTCAAGGAGCGACGCATCATCTCCCTGAGACGAAGCCTGGACACACACACACACACACACACACACACACAGAGGCATGCACGCATGTTGCCATGGTTACACAGAGGCGCCGGGTGTTGCACCACGCACACTTCAGTGCGTGTGCAGTCATTGCTACGCAGATTAACAAGCGCAGTTACCCTCGGCTGCTGGAGGAGCCCGTCCTGTTGCCGGGGCTGTTGCTGGACACCACGGAGATGGCGTTGGCGATGGCCTCCACGGCAGACAGGCGCTCCGCGAACGTGTTCCTCTCCGACCGCTCGGCTTCTGGAAGAACAGCGCAGCATAAGTGTCCGCGGGGCAGCTATGCACCCAGTGGCTACAGACAGCCACCTTCAGAGTCAATGCTGTGAGTGGACAGTTGCCTCTACGCAAGCTTTCACCCCCGCCCATGCAGTGTTGCCTAGGCAGCAGCCGCTCACCTTCCTCCTCCTTGGTCTCCTTGTTGCTGACGGGGAAGCACGCGGAGACGGCGGTGTGCAGGACGTTGCGGTTGCCGTCGCAGCGGTGGCCAAGCAGGGCTGCCAGGGCCTGGCCGCCCTGGTCCAGCAGGAAGGCCTGCTCCAGGTTCACCAGGTACAGGCGGCACGCCTCGTAGTCGCAGCGCAGCACGTGCTGCATCAGCGTCTGCTTCTGGGGACGCAGCACACAGCACAGGTGAGTGGCGGGGCTACTGCAGTGTGGCTGGGGAGCACGAGCCTGAGAAGCAGCATTGTACCTCTACAGCCATGATGATGACCGCAGCTTTCTTTTTAATGGTGGAGTTGGAGGGGAGGTTGGCCAGGGAGTGCACGCCCATGCCCAGGCTAGCGATTGGCGGCAAGTCAAGCCAATCGGGATCTCTGATTCCGCCCATGCAGTCTTTGGCCATGGGGTAGATTGTGCCGTTGCCATCCCGGAGGATGATGGGAGATTCCTATGGAACGGAGAGTTTAACTGTTAAAACCTACCGACACTAAAGCAAGGCAAACGGTAGCGGTTATGTTTGGTTTATTAGTGAGCATTTGAACTGAGAGAGTAACACACCTGGCCGGCAGTAAAGATGGCGACATTGCGCTCGCTCTGTCCCAGAAAGGCCAGGTTACTGGTAGGGAAGTTATTCTCCTGCTCAGCTTTGCCTGTGGCCAGGTCAAAGATACAGTACCTTACCCAGCTACCCGTTTTCAGCACTGCATGGACTCCTGGAACAGAGAAAGGAAGGAATGGGGGTAAGACTCACACACAACTATTAGAAATTATTATTTATGTGTATGTTGAAACTACCTTTGGAGTCAACGTTCACAGCCAGAATCTCAGCCTTCTCTGGGATGCAGAGCTTTTTAGGTGTGCGCTGAAAGCAATCAGGAACCTTGGCAGTTCCACCCGTTTTTACCACCTATGAGGAGCAGGAGTGTCAGAACGCCTCTCTCCTGCTTTCTCTTTAAGACCAATAATGGTAGAAGGAAATGACTGTAGCCATGTAGACACCTACCACACACAGTTCCACCTGAGTACTTTGGGTGTGTACCTGTAATTCATCAATTCTGAGCAGCCTGCAGTCCTGCAGCAGCGACGATGGGTCAGAGTCCGTGGGAACAGCGCTACTCTGACCGCTCATGCTCGACGTCCCTGGGAACTTGACGGCTACGTAAGCACCATCCACCTTTAGCACCTGACCAGTGACGTGAGGGAAACATGGTTGTCAAATCTGGCCGACATGGAAAATGTACCGATGAAAGCCTCCTAACGCAAGAGGCCCACATACTGTGCAACCTCCATTGCAGACCAACTCATATGTGAAACACAGTCCTAGGATGGGTACCCTAAGAATGTGTTTCACATTTGAGTTTTGAATGATAACATTTAATCCCAAATGTCAGCATGTGAATTTGTATTTTCAACGTGCCATCAATAGGTATCATTGAGGGCTGGTGTCCTACTTCAAGGGCTCTGCACCGCCTTTTGTTTTTACTCTTGCTGGCAATTCGGCTGGAATTATATTCACACCATATTTTATTAAGCCTGTAGTGCGACTGGGTTGCAGCCATCCCCACTGTTTGCTGTTGTAGTCATGTTCTTTGGTGCAAAACACACATGACAGACAGGGAAAGACAAGGAAAAATCAATTGAGCTTTTCCTAGGCCGGGGAGGAGGCTATCGGCCTCCTTCCATTGCATCTGCAGGCTAGCCGCAGTCAACCCAGCGCAGAAGATGGTTGCATTTCCATTACAACAGGGCTTCCTGCTTGAATGTGTCTGTAACTGACGACACACTTATCTGACTCAATCATGTTTAAATTGCAACTGCCCCCTAACATGTGTTTTTAGCTGTAAACTAAGTAATATGGTTGATATGTGAAGAGAAATCAATATTGACACAATTCCGTTTATAAAAATCTGCATTTTATGGGCTGAAAACAGAACTACACGTCATATCCGTTAAATTGTCATCAAATTCAAATGTTAAATGTAATGTTAATAGGGGTCCCCCTCTCAGCCCCCCTTCCCCTCCCCTCACTCAGCTCCTTGACACATTTTTCAAAGTTGTAGTGGGCAGAGTCAGGCTCAGAGCTGTGGTGCAGATACACTTTAAATGCCCAGCAGTGGCAGGCTGCAATTTTTCATCATGGATGTTCAGGTTGTTAGGCTATATTGGTCCATTGTTGTACCATTGTAACAACATCTGCCAACGACACATTAAGCTACGCCAAAAATGCACTGACTGTTTTATCAGACATGGATAGACTAAGAACTTTGTTCAAAGTAGATCTTTACATTTTTATTTTAGTGTACAATGCGTAATATGTCTGGGAAATATTCATATGCCGTATTGAGCTGGCCGCATGTGGGCGTGTCGGCAATTTCTATAGCCTATGCAAAAGATATGAGAGTGCCGAAATTAGCAATCATTAGCCTGAACAACTTTGTCTAATATACAAACATTTTAATAAGCATAATGATTAAGCATAATATTACTTTGACCCCACTCCAGAGCAGGCCCATCTCAGGTGCAGCTCGGTTAAGATGATTATGGATATGCAAATGAGCGCAGTATGGCTCTACGCAGCCAAATGTGCCAGTGGAAAAGCCCCATAACGGAACAGGCAAAGAGAACGTGGCCTGACAGTTTTTATTCCTTGGTGGAAATCATGGATATTGTATTGACACACTATACGTGAGAAAGCCACATGAAAGCAAAGGTAAATGCTGCCACAAGCCTAACCTACCCAGCCAGCGACTGTACTAAAGTTGCTTTCCATGTGTGAACATGTGTGCGGTTTCACTGCTCGCTTTGTCCATTCTCAGCAAAATTACACTTAATGTGTAAAGTGTGGTAGTATTTCACATTAAGTTTGAGTAGGCTAGTATAGATGGGAAGGCAATAGACACATTGCCACAATCTCCGCAAACCCAACATCGTTGTAGTGACGAGAGTTATTTAAGCCATGAATGAGAACACGTGTCGCTATACGTCGCTTGGTGCTGTGACCCCTGATAACTATAGAAAGGCTCAGTGGTTCTAATCTAGTATTAATTGTTAAATTAAAAAACATTTGCTTGACAGTAGCAACAAGAGCTCAACAGGCTGTACCTTCCATTGGGGGTGAGTGTGTGCAGTACCGTCTTCCGGAACCGCGACATGAAACGTGGATGTTGGTATGGCGGTTTCAACCTTTTTTTCAGAACCGTTGCACCCCTAATCACAACCTACTCTTTGTTGAAAAAACCTTTAAACCGTGGATACGTTTAAGATTAAGAATTAAAATGAATTAGCTCTTTAGCTCTCTGCTGGAGAGAGAATGTACATGGAGGTTTAAAATAACCTTAAAAACAAAAACGCATTATAGAATTTGCTTGCTTTTATAGTATAGCACCACAACACACCTTTAAATATGTGTGCCTGACTGCATTAACAGCTCAAAGTATTGTTTAGATATTAAAACATTATGAAAAGGTCTTTCATATTTTTTTGTTTTTCCAAAATAAATATAAAGTAGGAATTTTACTTCAGTGTCTCACACCCCGCATTACAATGGCATTTGTCAAGGTATGGGATATGTATGAGTGACACTAAGCGAACAGTCTGCTCTCGTGTTGGAAGTAGGAGAAATGGGCAGGACCAAATGGTCACAGCCAGGTGACTGTGTGCAAGCATCTCCCACACACACGTCTTGTGGGGTGCTTCCTGACCTGGTCTGAGGAGGGTCAAAACTGGGTGCCAGGGTGGGTGCTTAAGGGCAGTGAACAGATGGGGATATTGTGGCACATGTTGCAGAACATTTGTAATTGTAAATGTAATTAAACCAGTGTAACTGAGTTTGAAATTGATACTTCATCAGAGTGGTAATCATTGTTTGGCTCATGTGTCTACATATGCATATGCTAGGACTTAAAGGCACTCACTACCTTGGTAACAATCCCCAGTGTGGCAATCACGTACCTTTCCCACAGGGACATTTTTAACATCCTCTACAAACACGACCTCCCTGAGAGGCCATTGCTCCTCATTCACCTTCTCCTCTTCTTTGGGAGCAGGTGTGGAGCGCCTTCGTTCTAGACAGAAGGACACATTTTAACAAGCAGAACGTACCATCACTGCTGTTCAGTGCAGCTGTATTTAGAAAAGATAATTGACAGGACAAAATAAACTAAGGGACTAATAAACTAAGGCTGTGTATTGGCAAGAATCTGGTGATACGATACGCATCACGATACAGGGATCACAAATCGATATACTGCAAGGCGATAAATAGCTATTTTACATTTGTGGAAAACAGCAATGCTAATGTGTGGGGCCGCTGCCAAAAATAACAGAAGCACTTATGTAAACTGAGCAAGTTTACACACACACATATGTGTGTGTGTGTGTGTGTGTGTGTGTGTGTGTGTGTGTGTGTGTGTGTGTGTATATATTTGTGTGTGTGTATATATTTATGTGTGTGTATCTATATACCAGAAATGCGTTAAAATGCATTGTAGTAAATTACAGCATACACACGTGGATGTTTGCAACACAAATATGCGACGTAGTCCTACATA
>JAODTR010002934.1:0-13198 GCA_025399935.1 Amblyopsis rosae
ACAAGGCTCCAGACAACACAGCTCTCAGGATCATAGGGACACACAAACCTCTCCACCACGATAAGGTGATGGTTCCCTGAGAGACACTATTACACACAAAAAATAATTCCTTGTGTGTGTGCATGTGTGTAAACCCGTTGTTATACAGCAATAATTGAGGCACTGTAGGGGAACTTAAGAGGACCTCCACGGTTAAAGATCAAGTAGCATCCCAGATCCACACTCATTGGAATGCAGACAATAACCTGCTCAATGTCGCTCATCCCCCACTGGGAACCAGTAAGCAGAAATTAGATCACCACACCCAGAAGCCACCAGCTGTTGCTGTGTCAAACACAGGAGGATGGTGTACTCTCACATAATGGCTCATAATGGCTCAAATTCACTCCATTTACACCTGAAACTCTGATGGTACAGTAAGGGCAATGTCGCCTGTGTGCGTGCGTACTGCATGTGTGGTCAGTGCACATGCATGCATGTGTGTGTGTGTGATTGATGTTGTGTATTGTGGGAGGCAGCAGGTATTATGGATGTAATGACACAGCAGCCAGGCAGCTCAGAGCCCAAACCACTCTCACATCACACTCACCGTGATAGATGTCCCGCATGCTACCTCTGTCTCTGCCTGTGCCCCAACAATGATGTAGGTGCATGTGTGATAGATGCCCTGTACTGAATACACCGTGGCTCTTTTGATGTGCAATGTGCAAACACAGTCCATTTGATTGAACTTTATGTGTGTGTGTGTGTGTGTGTGTGTGTGTGTGTGTGTGTTTTCTAACCATAATATAATGTTCCCTAGTTAAGCACGCAGCCAGTATTTTATAGCAGAACAAATAATCTTGCTTTGCTTTTAAAAAAATATAAAAATAAAAATGAGACAGGGATAAATGAATAGACCAGACAGACAGAGATAATTATTGTTATTGCAATATCTGAACAACCAGGAGGAAATAATATCAAATATCTAAATAACGAAAAAAAAAAATACTTACTTTAGCAAATATCTTAGTTACACCTACACATCACACCTACAACATCCTACTTGTGAAATAGGTTTTGCATGAAGAAGATGTAGTTATGAAGATCGCAAATTAAGCAGGGGTACTCGCTCGTATACAGAAATAGCCGACACGATCACCATGCCAGTTTGGGCAAGTTGGGCTTTTCTGTGCTATTACAGAGAGGATAGGAAGTATAAAAACAGCAGACTACCGCTGGGTACCGGTTCTAATGTTAAAGGGCTGGGGTAACAAAAACCAGAGGACGAATCACTGCAAATATAATGTGTGCATTGGAGGTTTGGAGATAATGGAGTTGTACGAGGCCGACTACAACTTGTAGGCTATAATGGAGGTAGTTATTATCTACCTCCCAATGAAATACTGAAACAAAATTAATACGGTAGGTTACTGTATGTGATACAAAAGCGACAATTTTTTATTTTTGACCGATTAAAAAAATGCTTGCCGACCACCTAGGCTGGTGACTCATAAAGTTTATTTCGGACCCTGCTAGTAACATTACAGGGAAAATGTCGGTGTGGCTAAGATGTGAATGAAAGCAGAACAAATGCAGGGACAAGCACTTCATTCTGACAAGTGTTCACGTGGAGTGAGCAAGCCAATCACAAGACTGTATTGAAGTTATTTAAGGTATTTAACAGTATACTATACAGTATGTCTTGAACATTAGCCTACAACTTTATACCTATTGTGAGTTAAGTAGTTTTACTGGTTTTGCTACACTGAAAAAATACTATCAATAACGATCTCTTTCTTTTGGAATTTTTATTTTATTATTATGCTTGGTTAGAACACAAAGCTAAAACATTTGTAAACTACTTGTAAGCTATAGCAAATTCATATACTGTACTGTAGCAGGGATTACGCATAATCATAGGCTATAAGTATCTTCCAGCTGACAACTGCGTAATATACAGTAGGACATGTATTATGCATATTTATTACATTATTTACGCTTTATGTAGAATTGCAAATTGCACGAAACAAGCTCAAAAGTAAGCTGTATACTAAAGTCTCCTGAAAACATTTAATTGTTAGTGGCGCTTGGCAGTATCCATAAAGTGTTCTATTAGGAACCGCCATCTGCTGGAGTGTGCAGGCTATTGTAACTATGCCAGTATTACCACCACGGCATGTATGAACAGGCGCAAGAGGTAAAGGCACTACTGTAGATGTAGCTGCATGTGTGAATAGAGAAAATACCTAGCTGTGCCTGCACAGAGCACAGAGTCATTGACTGAATATTTGTAACAATGACGGAAAAATCTGGAGGCTGTCCGTCAGTTTGACAGTTTATAATGAAGGCATTTACCAGTCCTAAAGAGGGAACACCAATTGCATTGTCTTTAATTACACATTGAAGCAAACTAACACTGAAATCAACACCAACTACGGAAAGCATTTGAAATAGGCGCGCTCGTTTTACAGCGGGGAATTCCAATAGAATCAACTGTCCAAAGAACTCGTCTTAAAACAAGAGGTGATCGTGCTTTCAGCACAGTGACTCCCAGGCTGTGGAATTTCTATGGGTGCACATACGTTCACAGATTAGTGTACATATAGCCAGTTGTACTCATACAGGGACTGGAACTTTGCCTCTCAGATATCGTGCAACAGAGGAAAGTATGTTTTGAGAAATCGATAAAAAAATTGGATATTCAAGAAACTTGACAAATACTGACAATAATACTAAGGTAGGTAAATAGCATAAAGTTTGTGAAACAATACAAAGTCAGAGGTTCTGTGGTTCTCCATAAAATGCTTTGTTTTCCATGCGTTTTAGCTAGCGCGTGTACATTGTATTTGGTTTATTGTTCATCAGACTAAGCATCTCCCCTACTCTTCTGATCACAAGACACTTTCACTGCATGCTATACATTTTGTGCATGCTCTACAGATTTTAGGTTGAGCGCAGTATGATTACAGTTGACAATATTTGCACTTTCCTTCATTTGAGCATCATATATTTTTTTTAAACTGAATGCAAATGTAGTGACAAAATATTGTTAATCTCACTAAAAATAGTATATTACATGGGTTTAAGTCAATCTGTCCTGAGTAGTGTAAGGTAGTGTAAAATGGAGATAAACGCAAAACTAAGGGACCATTACATTAATAAGGCCTACTTCATATTATCGTTCAAAATAAAATAGTGACGGTTAAAAATAGATTATTATGGAATTTTTACGACCCTGCCCGTCAAAATGATGGACTATGAGAAAGTACCGCAACCACTGCACAGTCAAGCAGGTAATTTACCAGGAACAATGAGTGAAAATGGCTATAATATACACAATACACAATATACATACTGTAGATAAGATAGATAGATAGATAGATAGATAGATAGATAGATAGATAGATCATGTTTCAAATGATGGATGAAATACTATTGAATCACATGTTTCAAAGCTGTGAAAGACTGGTGATGTTATAAAGCATCATTTTGTGACCCCATCTGAACCATAGCACACACCAAAAAGACACATTGTGCCAGCTAGCATGCTTACCTAAAGGCAGGAATATCATATTGGTTCCTCAAAATATGTTTACTAAATTGATATACAGAATACTGTACTGTAGCTCTGAGCATTATATCCATACAGTATATTGCATATACGGTACTGTGCAGCAGAGCCATGATGAAGTTAACGTGAATCGTGCTTGCATTCTGACAATGTTTCCTTATCTCTTATCTAGCTATCCACTCTCTCTTCATTCATTTCTCTTTAATGCTGAATGTCTTTAATGTCATTGTTTGTTCTGGTTGTAGCCCATTTCAGGCATTTCCCCCACACATGCAGCGTTTTCTGCAGAAGGTAATTCCATAAACCTCCCCCTATCCCTCTTTGCTAGGAAAATCCAATTTTGCCCTTCAGAGCTAAGCACTGGCTATTCCTGGAACATTTCAAGGGCCGAGATCAAATTGGGAGAGTTTATACCTCAATAACGTACAAATCTAATATACACAAAATACAAAAAGCACACACACAAACACACAAATTATTTTTTAGATAGAAAGAGATAGAGAGAATAAACAAGCGTGCATAAAAAAGAGCCGCGGCCTACCGACCATGCTTGTTCACATATCAACAAAGGTTTAGTTTTCAATATGTTACAGTATACCGTAAAACTGCAATAAATAGCCCAGGCTTTTATTTGTTGAACCAATGAATTCAATAGGCCTTTACTTATTCCCCATACTGTACAGTATATGGGATAGGCATTTACTTACTTTCACACAAATCCTTTGCTAAAAAATATTGGAAATATGATCAAGTTTGTGATTTAAACAAGAATTAATATTATTTATATGTGTTGTAAAAATTAATTGAAAAAATACAGAATAGGTTGTCTTAAATTTCGTGTTAACTCTACAGACAGGATTCAGTTCACTAAATAACAAGTTATTCTTCATTTTGGCACTGCTAGTAAAACATATGCACAGAGGATTAAGTCACACATACTGCCTATGAGCAACAAGCCTTTTAATGTTCGGCATAGCCTACAGTAAAGTAAAAGCTAAAAAGTTAAACTAGCATTATCAATTATATTTTGTAGCCAGGAAATGAAAACAAGCATAGCCTACCTAGCAACATCACCACTAGTCTCTGTTTTGCTGCCTTCCTACTCATCTGTGCCACTCTCCACACAGTATACTGACAAAGCTTTAACCATTTAAATGTATGTGTGATCCACCCATATTATAACTAGATCAAGCAGTAGTATTTCGTTTTATATGCTACATACAAATAATTTATAATGAAAAAACATACCAGGTTTCTAATTGAGACCTGCTTTTATTTGTCAAAACATGTAGCCACCCTAGGTCAGTAAAAGGGACAGGCGTCTATTTGGGACCAGGCATTTATTTGAATTTGTTACTTTGGCAGGCTCTGCTAAGAATAGGTTAACATGTTGATGTTAGCTTATTGCAGATATTCTAGTTGATGTTAGCTCATTGCAGAGACTATTGAAAGCACTGTCCCTTTTGCATTGGACAGAGGCTGGGGGAGACAAGCGTAATATTGGGGCCAGAAGGTGCCCCAGCAGGCAAAGGGTGAAGCTAGCAAAGATTGACTCCACCCATTTAGTGTTGACATGCCACGTCCTTGTTAGAACCACTGACCTATAAATAAATACACAGTTCTGCCGTTGAAAGTCACAAGGGGGGCTGAGGCAAATTTCACCTGAAAATCCTGATCACGCATTTACGCTACTGCCACATAATTGCATTCTGGGATATTTTGTATCAGCCACTCATATGGACTGTTGATGAAAGTCAATGATGTATTCTGTTATACTGATTTGCAAATCAGTTATGTCATTATAAATAAAACAAACAGCTATACTTCTGATTAGTAAGCTATTGTTAGAATAAAATAATGCTACAGTTAAATTTGGTGTTTTATTTAGAAAAAGAAGATCACATCACACACACAAACAAAACTAAATACTGTACATCAAATAAATGTGATAATGGGTTATATTGCAGCTGTAAAACTTCCTTTGAGCAATTTTTTTCAAATGTGCAGGCCGTGGAGTTGACGTCACCTGGCTGTTACAGTAGATGGAAATAGGTGAAAACATATTTTTACCTTTAAAACTTATTCTACTCATAAATATGCTAACCCTACAGTAGCCTATAGTAGCTATAAGACTGGCCAACAAAATGCATAGAACTATGGTTATATGAACCACATGTAGCCTATATGGTTACACAATATATTATTACCTCGATAGCTCATTACAACACTAAAGGAAGCATCTTCTGTTGGTTGTTGCTGAGATGAATGCCACCCTTCATCATTCTTATCTCTTAAAAATATTCCTGCACGCTTAGAGACGTTGTCACAGCCATATACCTATTAAGATGGTCACAGCAAATCACGTGTCTACCTAGGGAATTATGGGAAATGTGCCTTTATTTCGAGTTCTATATACAATCACTGGATAAGTTAACCATTGTAATGATATATTGATATAAGTTCTACATTTTTTTAGTATTTTACTTTTGATTTACAATGATTGTGTGCGGGGAAATGGCACTCTCATGGCCTAAATTACACGTGTGTTTTATGCAGCATTGGGTAGAACACACTATAAACACTGTATACATTTATTACATACTGTATATTAAAGTATAAACTGCAAAGCCGCACATGCAGACTCTTGGCCCCTACACCACAGACACACATACACACACACACACACACATAAATACAGTATAACATTGTAAATATGTACACTTTTCTGTTGAATGTATTGCTAAATATTAGTGTCAAATATTAGTGTCAGTTGCAAGTGTCAGTGCTTTTTTTTTCTCGATTCGACAGATATATTAAACTTCGGTATATAGCACTCCAAATGCATTTCATGGGATATGTCATAAAATCCCAATTTTGAAATGTAGTTTTTTTTTTAAGTTCAACAATTTGCAGTCCTTTTGGCTCCTATAGCTTGGTGGGAGATATGATGATTCCAATATAGGAATAGCTCCTAATTCAATACATCCCTCTGAAACTGATTATTGTTCTTTGTGCATGTTTTGTGGATGTCTCAGACAATAGCAAGCATCAATCCATTTCAGTTACATTGGCTGCCTATTCACAGCCCAAGGTAACCTCGCTGGGCTCTGGGACAAATCTTATTATATTGAACCTCTTATTCTCCACTATGATTTAACCAGGGCACGGTGTCTTGGAATATATTCAGCAAACCAACCTTTCAGAGGTGGGTTGGTTATCAGCTGTATCCATGGATACAGTAAGGTTTATGCTTGGGCTGGTCTGCATGTGTCTTACATGTTCAATGGGTTTGTGTATGTATGTGTATGTGTGTGTGTGCGTGCTTGCACTCACAGCCATCGTAGATGTCGGTAGGGATGTGCACAGCTGTGTGGTTGCGATCAGTTTTTCGGTTAAATGACGGATCGTATTTGAAGTCAGGCCGGATCCGATTCTTTCTTCCCTGCGTCTCGTTTGAGTCCAGCTGAGTCGGAAACAAAATCAAACTCATGTAGGGATGAGGGAGTGGTGAATACAGAACCTGTTACTTGATCTGAATCACAGTGGATCAAGCCCCCAGGAGCAGTGGCCGACACTGGTACTGCAGCCACAAATACCCATCGATGGCTGTTACAAAATGTGCTTCTAAAATGGACCATTACTGTAATGCCACACGCAAAATGGTGGTGTGAGTTTGCTGTGGTTCGTGCTAGGCCGTGGATGCGAGCTACGAACACAGGACACTCATGCATGCACAGAATAAGAACACACTGAGAACACACATTACGAGATTACAAATTAATGGATGCCATTTTTAAGTGCCACATCCAGTTCATCCACGGTGTGGATGTGAGGCTCTGGCGTCGTCAATATAACCCATTTAATGCATTCATCTGTGAAAGTTTCACACACCCAGACCAGTCTCTAGCAGAACTCTAGCAGAAAAATCAGCGGTGTGTTTGACGAGATCGTGTTTGTTTCCCCTCGTTATCTCCTCCTGGACGGGAATAGGAGGGGACACTCGGCCCCCGCGGAGATTTATGACTTCAACTGTGCGTTCACCAATTTACCTCAATGAGACAACTACAGCCAGACACACGGAGAGGGAAAGAGAGCGGTGAGCGGGTGGGGGAGCAAGGGGAGGGCGGAGAATGAGGAAGTGCGAACGCTAGCCACTTAATAAAGCAACAGTGTAGCCGGCTCGTACATCTCTTCTGTCAATTAGAGGAGAAGATGGTGGAGCCCTCTTCACCTGAACGAGGGCAGAGAGAGAGGGAGGCAACAGGAAGGACAGCCAGCGATGGAGGGAGGAATGAAGAGGGGCGTGTGCTGCGCGAGGCTGAGGCAAGACGAAAACCACAGAGGGAAGATGGAGGAGAGGGCGATAGAGGATGATAGGAAGGGAGGTTCTCAGGAAGCCATTACTGGCCCATGTCCTGCGGGTGACCTCCATGTTTGCACGACCCGTGACCAGAAGGAGAAGGGAGATGAATACGAAAAGGAGTAAACACTCACATTGTCCTTCGCGTTGAAATAGGCAATCTCGCCGTCCTGCAAATAATACAACATTTACAGAAGCACATTTACATATTCTGTACTGTAGCACACAAATGAAACCATCACACTTTCTAATACAATCAATTACAATTATTGTATTTCAATCAATCATTTACCTGTTGTCTCCAGGGGCAAGTGTGACTGCTTTTAAATGCCATTGTTGTCATTTCTGCAATGATCCTCTTTAAACTTGGGGCTATCATTGCTACAATAATGAAGAGTGTATAGGTAACGCTGCAATTGATTCTGCTTTACCTCTGCTAATAACTGCCTCTATTGTCTGTGCTAGTGACATTGTAATACTGTTTCCCTGTTTGTGATAACAGCCTGCAGATTCATATGTCAGGCACCCATGTACATTACCAGACACTAGGTTGAGATTAGATTGGAATTTTGCATTACATTATATATAATTTTTGTACGTTAATACTTGTGGTTGCCACTGCTGCAAGTCATGTTTTTAACATTTGCATACATATTTACAGTTTTATACTCATGTGTAAATATATGTTTACATATATGTTATGTTTGACTGAACTGTGTGGTTGATCTGCCTTGTTTACTGCAGCACACCAGCGTCAACCGTCAAATTAAATGATGGTCACAATGCACATTGCAAAAAAGCAGGTTGTGATTGTGATTCTGACAATGTTGTATGCATTTTATCTGAGTATACTGTGAGCTTGTAACATACATGTGCGCATGTGTTAGAGAGAGAGATAGAGAGAGAGACAGAGAGAGTGAGAAATCTTTACCCCATACTCGTCTCTCCACTGATGCTGCATTTGGAGGTTCTCTGCAGCAGTGGCCAGCTTCTGCGGAGAGCGAACAAATTACATGGATTCAGTGTGGGTGCTGTGGTAGCTACAGAGCCTTTACTGCTCCTGTGTGTAAGACAAGAGCGCGTTAAAGCGCACAGTGAGTGTGATGCGGGGGCAGGGAAGGGGTGCTGTCGAACAGACAGACAGGTGATTATGGGCTTGCTCGCACACTAACACACTCGTGTGTCTGTGAAAGGCCACAGTGTGTGGTCACAAAGGAAGGGCTTGGCGTTAGAGGGGGGAGGGTGTGCGTGCGTGTGTGTGCGTGTGCCTGTGCGTGTGCCTGTGTGTGTGCGTGACAGAGACAGATTGTGAGAGGAAAAGAGAGAATCAGAATTAAGGGTGAGAGAGAGGGAAAAGCGAGTGGGAGGAAACTAGAATCTTGGGTCAGCAGGGCGAAGGACGCGAGAACACTGAATAAAGTCAAGAGGGAAGGGATTGCCATCTCAGCAGCTGTCAATCAAACTAGGAACTACTGAATAAAATAGGGGATATCAAATATAATCCCCTCATGGTGGGTGAGGGGATTATATATAAATAGATAGATAGATAGATAGATAGATAGATAGATAGATAGATAGATAGATAGATACTCATTGTAAGATGCTTAAGTGCATCTTGAGAACATTTGCATTTCATCTTCATTCGAAAATTTAGGATTCTTTCAGGATTGTTGATAATTACTTTAAAATACATCTATAATTTTAATAGATTGCTAATTAAAATGTGAAAACCTTTAATTGTTTAGATTAAAAACACTAAACACAACCAATGGCCAACCAAACACTGTCTGACAGTACTATACTGTTGGTGTTTGCCCTGTGAATGAGCAAGTATATCGGCATTATAAATGTTCTACATATGATACTAATTAGCTACATTAGCAATCACAAGAGTTTGTGTGTGTGTGCATGTGTGTGTGTCCTCTACTACAGTCTGGGCTTTCTTCCAGGCCTGTCCCCCACTCCTCTGCACTGGCTGTTAGCAGCTAAAAATACGCATTTTCCAGCCACACACAACGCACCCACAGACAAAAGGATGTTGTGAAGGGACCTGAGATCAAACAAAGCCATTACCCTTTTAATGCTAGCCACTGTCAATAGGTCACACCCGTTAACAAAGCAGCATGTTGTGCGGTACCTCACTGCACCCACTAAGACCCTCTCATTTAGTGAGACAATGCCAGTGATATGAGATGCTGTCTGATCCACTTCATAGCCTCTTAGACAGTCTGGACAGAGGCTCCATTCTGCTCTAAATCACAAGCATGGTTCTGGCACAGAATATGGATTAAATAGCACAAAACCCGGCCACAGTATGTGCCTGCTGAGGTTCAACAGCAGCATTTCCAGATACAACAGTGTTATCCAATAAAAGGACTCTGCTCATTTATTATTCAACTGAGCAGATAATCTCAAATTCACCTGAGGTCTGAGAACTTGCCAAACAAAATGCTGTTACCGCATCTTTCGCCCCATCGGGGTTTCATAAGCCCAAAACAGCAAAGGGAAGATTTAAGACTGTAATAATGGGATACCTGAGGGAGGAGAGCCAGAGCAGTTCATATCCTATCTGAAAAGGCCAAGCGCGGGAGGATTCGTTGCCGAGATAATGTGTAATGTCAACTAATGTCAATGTAATGTCACGTCATTGAGCTAATGTCACTGGATTAGAATGGCTCATGCATAAATCTTTATCGCCTTTCAGAGGTCCCTGAGTTTCTGTGCCGTGTACTGTATGCAATAAACATGCACCTCCACACACACACACGCACACGCATACACACAAATATGAATATTATATTGATTAGTCCTTTGCCTATTGAGTATTCAATGTTTCTTCTCTTTACAATCAGTAGACACATGCTAAACACTAGCGGTAGGATATAACCTTGTTGCTGTACTGTAGATGACAGGAATATCACTAATATAGAATGTGGTCTGCAGGTCTCTCACAAATGCCTTTGTACACACATACACATGCACAAGAATGCACGTACACACCCGTGAACATGAACCGCCTATGAGAGCTGGCCAACTGGATTGTTAAAAATTCATGACGGGGGTTTTGAGGAAGCTTCACTTCCCTCGGGAAGAGGAGTGTGGAGGATGAGGAGGAGGAGGTTGTGTCTGTGTTTGTGTGTGAGGAGAGATTTCTAATTACACTTCTCAATACTTCTGTCTGTTTCTGCCTTCTCTCTCTCTCTCTCTCTCTCTCTCTCTCTCTCTCTCTCAATCTCTCCTACACATGCATGCACACACACACACGCACACACACACACAGCTACAGGTTAGCAGACCTGTGATAAAGTGTGCATGTGTATAACAGCATCACAATAAGATGAGCCCACTCGCTGAGTGACAGCTAACTGCTCCGACCTGGCAAAAACAGTTCATTACACATCCACAGCAAGCTGCAACCGCTTCCAATTGATTTAAAGCCAATGTCGATTCCTCCTATTAAAAGCCTTCAGATCCTGCAATACAAGGATGTGGCTAATGGGAGCACATAGTGCCACCATATCCCCACCGCGCGCCCAGCCTAAAGGCTCGTTAAGCCTCTCCGCCACTCGGCAACACAATAGAGGCTCCAGCTCTGTCCCATAATGAGTCCACTTTGTCACCGGGCGACCAGCGAGCACCTATCTGGTGACCTGACTTCCCGAGAGGTCGCCTGTGGGGCATGTATGGATGGGGGATTAGCTTTAACCTTTATGTTACCAGCTTGGTCTCATTGAGATTTAAAATTGCATTTGCAAGAGAGCTGGCCAAGGAATACATGGACATAAATCACAATAACCAAACAATATCAATCAAAATTCTACATGTATAAATGCTCGTAAGCAAAACAGTTACAATACCTGACCATATCTCTCTACTGTAGATACAAGCTACCTTCGCTTCATGCTATTTTGTATCTTATTCCAATATTTGTTACCAGAAAGCTTTCTCACACATCTCACTACATACCTTGGGAACAATCGACACCATATGACCATTACAGCATATAGCCATAGGTGGACAGCATCATTAACACATTATTATTAATATTGTTATTATACAGCTGTCTATAGCATAGTCTAAATAAATATATAGGACAGTATGCTAATGAACAGTGATGTGTGAATGACGGCTTCAGTCCATAATGACCCTTTGTGCCCCACGATACACAGTGTGCCACGGGACCACCATAATCCATAATGGATGAGGGGAGAGACAAGGGGAAGTGGGTGGAGGCTAAAGAACATGAGTTTGAGGTGAACCAATGAGATAGTGAACTACTATACACGACCAGGGTGTCCAATAAGTGTCCATTCAGCAGTGAAAACACTAGGTTCCCTCCGTAGCCAAAAGTGCAGATGTGTGCCACTTAAATATATCTTCACCCCTGTAAAAATGCAGCAGAAATGTAACCTAACGATGCCTGCAACCACATATACCGTACGGTATATTCTAATGGCCAATTAGAGTTGGGGTTCCCAACCTTTGTCTTATGCACTGCTTTCAAAGGAGCACATCAATGTGCTGTACTCGCACACGAAACCAATATGGCCCTGAATGTTGAAATACTGTTATGAAGCTAGGAATAATTGCAACGATTATGCTTCTTGTGATAATACATTCACTACATCCCACATTTCCTACATACAGTAATTACATACATTTTTAATAGTATCCGTCAATGTATTTCGATCCACAACATTTCCCATGAATCCACTGCCCACATGCCCTCTGGGGTACTGTATATGTGCACCCCTGGCTAGGAATCTGTGAATTAGGGCACATTCTTCAGTATTGTATTGCTATGCAGGTGCTGCCAGGTTGGTAGACAGTATGGAATGATGATGATGATGATGATGATGATGATGATGATGATGTACATAGTGCAGTGTTTCTCAGCGTGGAGCTTAGAAGTCACCACGGCGTTGTGAAGACATGTCACGTGACTACTTTCTGTTTTCATTGTTTGAATACACAGTATGGCCCCTAGACTGGTCTTGAGTGTTGCATTATAGTTTTATATACGTAATATACGCAGCAGAAACATAAGAAATAGAAGCAAGATACTGTAACAACTGAGCCTGGGTGAAAACACAATGTATTCCTGCTAACCCTGATGTAGCCAGCAGTCTTAGTTGTCATTCCACTGGGGCAACCAGCAGCCCACCATACGTTTAAGTGACAAAGCGCCTATCTTAAAGGATAGACCATGAGGAAGAACAGACAGAGATGGTTAAGCTTCACAGGTCTCATAGTCTGAGCTCTGTGTGTGTGTGTGTGTGTGTGTG
>JAODTR010002935.1:0-34969 GCA_025399935.1 Amblyopsis rosae
CTTGTGTTTCCTGGTGGAGTATGTAAAATTATAGTTTGGGGGCGAGGCCTCAATAAGTGTAGCAGAACCATCTGTGCAGAGCCATGTCTCAGTTAAGAACATAAAGTCAATATTGGTTGCCGTGACTTTCTTGGTAATTCTGCTCCTAAAGCAGCCAGCCACACTGTTTTGGTGCATTGCAATATCAACCAAGATAAGATTTATTACCATAATACATTTGTAGTAGGCCCAAGCAAACCGCATATTTGGACACAAAAGCCTAATAAGAGGCAATTGGTGCATATAAATTCACCAAAATGCAGGAAATTGTTTGACCCTCAAAATGTCATAAGGGAGGACCCCAGACCCCCCGCTTCATATGTCCACCCCCCTCCCAAAAATAACATATGGAAGGTGGGCTTCCCCGGGAGCTGGAGGTAAATTCGAACACTGTAAAAGTATTGTATAAATATTAATTTCACTACCCTGCCTCACCCCTTCAGAAAAATGACAACCTGTGTAGCCAGCTGATTTTAGAATTGAATCCTCTTTACTGGAACCATAATTAACCTTAGGAGTCAACAATCAGCCAAAGTGAAAACATTGCAGCCTCTCAAACCCAATGATTGGACAGATTGGTTCAATTAGCCTACCCTATGTTTGATAGGACCAGCAAAATAATAAAGGCACATCTTCATTAGATAGACGTCTAGGGGGGAAATCTCATTCTTTTAACACCGTAATGCAGCATTATTTGGATTAGTAATTGAAATATTATTACTGTTTTATAAATAGTAATTTGTTACACGACTAGTTACGGAAAAAAAGTTATAATGCATTGAATTTCACAAATGGGTCCAAATTTAAGAGGACTTTAGACCAATGTAAACAATTTACTTAATTCAAAATACAGGGACCAAATAATTGTATTTTCAGCTAACTTGTAACATTAGACAACTGTGCTTCTCTTGTGTCCGAAAGGACCAAATATAGTAACTGATATACAGTATACAGTACATTCATTTTAGTCTTCCAGTGTTTTTGTGGTTTCATTGATTTGTCCAAAAAATTATCTTACATTTTTGGCTTGTTGTAACAGCAAAGTGTGAGCCACATAAATCACTTGTTCCTCTGAAGACTAATGAAAGATTACATTTTTTTTCACCCCATCTGTAATGCAGCAGCAATGTTTTTATCATGCAGACCAAGGCTTTGAACATCAACCCCGGGAAAGCACCTGCATTTCAATCTCAAGTTATAGATTTTCCATCAGGTATCATTTTGCAAACAGTTAGCACTTTTACAGTTTGGTCTATACACGAGACTAGTATTTTACATGGGTTGGTTTTCATGGACATTCTCACGTTGACATAATTCCAATGCAGTATTTGGAGAAATTAATAATGCATGTTGTGCGATGTTTACCCAACATCTTGATTAGGTTAACTTTAGCGTACAATGGTTATGTTATGTCACAGTTCAAACCTATATCTATCCAGGGAATTCTGTGTACAGATACAAATGTAAAATACTTTATAAATGTTCTGAATATCTTAGTTCCGCTATGTGTGATACATTCCCTGTGTGAATTTGAATAAGCTGGTGACTAGTTTACGCTAGATCCCTCTCACTTGTGCAAGTCTTCCTTCCATCATCTTCCAGCACTTTCTGGCCTTTCCAAGGCTTTGATCCTCTATGCCAGCAGACATGAATACCTACATTATAGACCAACTCTGTCTGCAAAATCCACCCCCAAATGAGTAGTTATTACTGTATAACAACCCTAAGTACTCAATATGCCTGTAATGAGAAGCATCGGTGACTTAGCCTTAGCTAACCTGCATGACACTGAACCAGACACAGCCCGCAAGAGTTTCTCATTTATGACCAAATAAAGTTAAGTGGCCCTCATACACCCATAGCCTGGTCATTCAGCCATGAACCATAAAACACCAAAAAGATCAATTCCAAACAAACTACCCAGATTTTAGCTTCTCACTTGGTCGTCTCAGAACATGAGACCCGAGTACTGACACTGCCAAGTGCCAACCCACCAGCTCCACACCAGTAAGACATGGTGTGGCTGCCCAAGCCAGGCCAGAGCTCCACCGAGAAGGGATTATTAGATAAAGAGGCCAGGGACTGATTACTTACATCTGCCCATATTAAAGGCAGGGTCATTCTTGCTAACTTTGAGCTCAAATAAAACAGTATTGCTCTGTCTCACACATTGAAATGCATTGTGAAGCAAAGCGTAGTGCTACGACTTTGATGATGACCGGTGTTTGCCACTTAGTTTATGTTCCTATTAACGGAGCCAGGGCTGTGTAGAAATATCAGATTATGTATTAAACACGCACAGAACGGTAAATTAGCGAAATGTGAGGAGATATTTGTTGAATTTCACCAAATGTGTATTAGCTTACAATTAGCTTGCAATAGCGGACTATACTGTACCTTTACACCCAGTGCCATCACACACACACACACACACATACACAACTGCAGCTATAGCTCCAAAACATGCATGTGTCATATACAGTGCGACACAATGTATTTGTGGTCTACTGTATATGCACTTTCATGTGTGCCTCTTAGTGTTGAGAACTCCCACATCTGTATTCATGATTACAATAGCGGTGCAATGCACACATGCATTGTAAACAGCTAGAGCACAGCCGCCAGTAACTGCATTATTACTCCTGGTGAGGTGCTGATGGCTTCAGCGGCACTCCAGACACTGCTATGGCAATTACACCGTTTAGAGCCGTCGTCACTGCAGGACGGAGGATGTTATCTCTGTGTAACGCTTGAGAACTGTGCAATACAGTACGTGGCGTCCATAGAATAATGTGCCCCCACACAGTGAGCTCTTTGTCAAACAACAGACTTACAGTAACAGCCCCAAGCCTCCCCTTTGTTTCGTCATTAGTGTCTATAAATATACAGGCCTAAGCGAGTTCACATCTGGGCTGTGCCTGGCATACATTGTACTGTATAGGACCAGATGTAAGCAATAGATAGTGTATTGTAAATGGTCATACAGTATATTGTTGGCAAGGAGGCTGTTTTTGTTAAGCTTGAGCAACTAGCGGACCATCTCTAAATGGCATCTACTTACTTCCAGTCTTCCAGTGCATGGCTAATAGGAGAGTCTGGCCAGACAGAGCATTTTGGTAGTGTGCTTTGTTTAGCACACGCTTAGCATGGAGCTATTGCTGCCCTTTACAATAATAGGGTTTATAAAAGCACAGTGTTGGCGGTGTAATGAAGTTTGAACTTTGAACTGTGACAACAGTGTCATCTAACTTCTCATGAATTACATGATTACCAGGATTAGAAATCAGGCAGAGCTCTCTAATATATTGTTCCCAATGAGCAGATGGCAGGCTGCCACATTGACATCTTGCTTTAAGCTCATACAGTATTTCTCACAGGGAACATGAGGGAATATACACATAAAGGCAAATTAATCTCATGGAGATCATGCAAGCAAAATTACAGTCCATACATAATAGTGGTTGACGAATTGTAGGCTGGTTCTACATGATCTATAGTTATATGACGTTAATTTGCACTGTAATGCCAAATATTGTGAACTTCACAATATTTTCACAATGTCTAGCCCTCAGCATTCATGATGGACAGAAGTAATTTAAAGGTAAACATATTCGTATAAAGCCATGATCTAGTGTCTACTGTACAGAAATAATGCAATATGGTCAGACTTAGTGAACGTGTCGTAATATGTATTCCTTAATGCGTAATAGTGTCCAATTTTTTCAGAGTGTAGCTGCTATGATGGGCGAAAGAACAAATTTCGCATCAAATTACCGCCATCTTCAGGCACAATAAAAACACTTAGTGTTTCTCTTTTACAATGAATCGTGACTGAAATTCCATACAGGTAGCCCACTTAATTCCAAAAACAAACAGGCATACAGCAGTAAGTGATGAATGGTAACTGACTAATATTGCATTTGGGAGTGAAGAGTTTAGTCCTGTTGGATAATTACTGTAATTAATGGTTCCTCTATTATCCAATCGCGTCTGAGCGACGCCTGTGATTGTTTTAACTAAGCACATACAGTGCAAACTGGAGGTGTAACGCCTCCTACAGCTGCTCTAAATAGCATCCACATGACCGTATTGTGCCACAGTGTGCAGGTGGCATACATGAATCCTCTAAGAGGTCCTGTAAAAACTATAATAATAATAAATCAACAACAATTGTGACTAGTCGCTAGTGACGCGATGCGATAAAATCTCAGCCCACAACAAGCACGCGCAGTTGTACCAAACCTGACTGCCGGCGCGTTTCCACATGGGCGCGCTCTGCGTGGAGCGCAGCCGTGCGCTGCAGGACAACAGACACACACACACACACACACACACACACACACACACACACACACGCACACGCACACAAACGCACTCCAAATAAACAAATGCATAAAAACATAAGCATTGCCAGTTTGAGCAGCTGCGTTAAGGCACCGTTTACCTCGGTGTCATAGATCTTGGTGATGAGGGAGAACGAGTACTTCCCGGACTCCCGTATATGCTGTATGGCGAGCTGCACGGCGGGCTCGATGCCCTGGCTGATGCTGCTCATCGGTGCCGACTCGTTCATGGGCATGAGGACCATGATGGGCAAGTTCTCTCCCACCCGTGTGAACCAGCTGTTGTCCAGTCCGTGTCTCGTGCGGTCGTTGCACACCTTGGCCAGCGCGGGGTGAAATAGCAGGACAGACAGGAGCAGGCAAACCGTCGGGAGACACATAACCCAGCTGCTGCTACTGCTACTGCGGTCCCTCCGGACCGGAGCCATGCTAGCTTGCAGGGTGACCAAACAACAGCCCGCCTCTCCCTCACAGGTTAGGCATTGCGAATCTGGGAGGCTTGTCCGGGAGGTTTGATCGCGCACCCGAGAAATGAAACCGTATAGCGAGGGCTGTCAAAACGCCGCAGCAGCCCCCCAGTGGGAAACCCGCGGTTATCACTGCACAATTTGTTTAATGAATATGACCGCGTAAGAATAGCCTATTCCAGGGATTAAAAATTAAAGATACCCTAAACGAGTTATGATGCAGAGAGGCAGATATTTGCTCTCGGCGTCGGTCATCCAAACCTGTATAGCTCTTCTAACTCAAACCCCTTTCACCTTCAGTTTAAACCAGTTCCTATACGCGCACGGAAATGTCCAGGCGATGTCCTCAAATGTTGGAAAACAGACATTCGAGATATATCTCCAAAAAAGATCACACTTTCGTTGACTGTTACGTGTAAAAATTCAGCATCGGAGGAAATTCCCAGCCAAGATGTGGCAGCGTGAATAAATGTGCGCACATCCCTGCAAAACGCAATGCTGATGACAACACCAAAATGAAGTGGTGGATATGGAGATTAAAAATAAATACACTGGGGTCTAAAGTCTAATGTGATCCTGACCACTGAAAGGCGTTCGAGGTTGAGGTGGCGTGAGCGTCTTTCTCGGGAACCTGCATGCGCGGCTATGGGATTGCTCGCGTCCGACGACGCTGCAGTTGCCTCAGAATAAGCTCTGTTGCTGCACGGTGTTTACGGCGGGGGGAGGGTTAGAGGGTGGGAGTTAGACGTAGAGGCAGAGGATCCCGACTAAAAACTGTATAGAATACAGGCTAGCCTACCGGGCTCCCTGTGCACTCGCCAACCACCGAAAAGCCGCAGATTATTTATCTCTTTTTCTTGCCAGGAGGTTGACTGCGTTTCAGGGGTGCTTGGCGCAGGCCAGTTCAATGTGTGTCAACAGCTCATTAACCTACAGTATACATCATCGCGTCAGCTATTCTTCGAACAAGCAATCCCATCTTTGAAAGGCTATCATACTCTAACAATGTCGTGCCAATTTAAAAAAGAAAGACATTTTTTAATTGTTGACAGTTTGGCACATAGAGCTCGGTTTTGCCTAACGACACAGTGCCACCTAGCAAGAAACCAATCAAAATGGTCTGTGCAGAGAATTACAATAAGACATGGGTTAGTTGTGTATGACTGGAAGTTCGAGACCACAGACAGCGACAAGTGTGCGATCAGACCACGAAAGGAAAGATTTGTGCGCTGTCCGTTGTGCTGAATCATGAATGTAATAAAGTGAACAAATATCGACGATATTAATATTGAAGTGTTTATTTTATGTATATTTTACCTCAACTTTTACCTGTGCGTCCTCGTGGAGCCTGTGTTTATTGTTAATCTGATTGCATTTAAATTGTTATAAAGGCTGACTGTCTCATCATTCCAAACCAATGTTTATTTAGAGTAATTTATGACATGTCCAACAGTATTGAATAAATCCGTCTATATAGGAGTTCACATCTTAGACTGTACATTACCCCGCTGGTCCAATTGTACACTATAGTCAATGGAGTTTGACAAAGTTAAGTGTTGGACCTCCAGGCACAAGACACTTGTTCAAGGACTCTTAACGGTGACCATAACTTGAAGTTAATGGAGATAATATATTCAACTATACACTCTTACTGAGATGCACACTAGAATTGCATTCTTTCATGTCCAGAACATTGCAAATATTCTGCCAATTCTAACTAGATACATACATTATGGCTGTGGTGAGCTTATAATTTGTTTAGTCAATTAGTCTATCATACTGTAGCATTCGCATTTTATAATGAAAATTACTCTCTGGCCTTTAGAGAACAAGCAATAGACTTCAGATGGTACATAATGCTGCCAGAATCGCTAGAACTAGTATATAAGTTTGACCATATAACTCATATCCTGGCTGATCTCCATTGGCTACAAGTTTATATCAGATGGCAATGCATGGACTTTCCATTTTATCTGAACTAGTGATACTATACGTGCCATCACAAACTTTATTCTCACAGAATGCAGGCTTGTTATTCAGCCCAAAAGTTTGCATGTATATATGTATGTACTGTATATATGTATGTATGTATGTGTGTGTGTGTGCGTGTGCGTGTGCGTGTGCGTGTGCGTGTGCGTGTGCGTGCATGTATAATGTGCACACACTGCACATTATATCAGCAGAATTCAGAGCATTCTGACACTGTGCCCAGTACTCTAGAACACCTTATGCCAGCTGAGGATACAGTGGTGTTATTACCTTAGCAACCTTCAAAGGCAAACCTAAAACAAATTTTACAGTCATGCAACCAGCCATAGTCACAGTACATCTTCCCCTTCTACTTAGTTGGCCTAATGTAATGCTTATGCTCTATATGATTTAGTATTGTTCTTTCTCTCCCCGTCCCAAACATCTTCAAGGGGGAGATGCTGCTATGGACTGCACAAGAGACAGTATGGAGAGAGTTTGTTCATTTATTTATTTGAATTTTGTTTGGCCATCAGGCAAATAATAACTTAATGTACCTACTTTTAACTTCAGGAACAGGTGATGGGGTTTTGTTTGTTTCTACGAGTAAAGTGGGCTTGTGCAGCTCTTAGAGACTTCAATGTGATGTGATACTGTATATGTGAATTAACTTCACTTGACATACAGTAGAGAAGGACCACGACAGACTAAGATATCACTGAGAGGTGGTGTTCATTTGAAGTGAGGCCTACATTTCCATCAGAGCCTGAAGCATCTGGCTATTGGTATGGTTCACAGGTGTGAACCCAGGCAAACCCGGTGGCATCACTCACAATAATCCGTGCCATTGAGTGTAAGGGTTGTACTCATGTGGGGGGATTCTAAACGCAGGCTTGTTAATAGCATCCTGTAATGACTGTTTCTGTTTCTATGGAGCGCATGCAGGGTAAAGGCAAGCTATCAAACACACATTCGTATAAGTAATAAGTAGACCTCATAGCAGAGATCCTTATGTACAGTAGGATTTTGTCCATCTTCATTAAAAGCTCTGCACATACAGCCATCAAGGTTTAGATGGCAGAACCGATATCAAGGCTCCTTTAAACACATGGTCATTTATCATGTGTCTAAGCAGTGACTCGCCCATACTACCAAACGAATTGGGTATATCCCGGGGGAGTTGTTGACTTGAAACCTCTCTCTCTCTCTCTCTCTCTCTCTCTCTCTCTCTCTCTCTCTCTACACCATAACTAGCATTCAAAGTGTGACCTGTCACAAAGAGATAGCCATGGTCGCAATGCCTAAAAAGAACACAGCATGGCGGGAACCATGTTATTTTCTGTGTCATTAGTTTGTGTTTTTGACCTGTCATGTCAGGTGTATCTGCTCCCTAATTTATTTGTGTTGCCGTGCGGACAAGTTGAAGTGTGTGAGTCATTCTTGATAACGTTGAGCTCAAGTCAAAACAGTATCGCTCCGTGGTCCTATGCGGTGGCGCCTCACACGTCGAAATGCATTGTGAAACAAAGCGTTGTGCTACGGCTTTGTTGATACAAGCCTGGGCTGTGTAGAAGTATCTGATTATTTTTTCAACCTGCACAGAGAAAAGTAAGATAGCGAAATGCGAGGAGATATTTTGTTGAATTTGACAAAAAGTGTATTATCTTACATTTAGCTTGCAATAGCTGACTATACCTTTTAAGCAAGAAAGAACAACACCTAAAACAAATAATGTATGTCTGTCCCTGCAGTAAAGCAACAGAATAAACTGCGCCCATTGTTACGCTCAAAAGTTCAAACAAGCTGAGGACTCGTACAAGGACGTCGACAGAGCACTAGTTACACAGCTCTTTCTGCTCTCATTCCTTTTTAGCAATGTATCCTCCTCTCCTCAGAGAGGTCCCGATGTACAACAATGTCAGGTTTTTGTCCCATCTGTTTGTTCCATTCCAATCAGCAGTGCTTTCCACACCCAGGCTGTACCGAGCAGGAATACCAACTAGATACGGCATAGAATAGTTTAGGACATTTACAAGCTTGTGGGAATACACCTCCTCAAATATTCTTCTGGAATAAAAAAAAACACATTAAAATGAGTGTAGTCCAGTAGACAATACATTTAACATTTAATTTGTACTGTAACAATGGTACAGTTCAATATGTATTGTTTAGCCAGGCTTTGCATGAAGCCTATGAAGTGTGTAGGTAAGCTAATTCACATTCTGATGCTATCCTTCTTTCCAGAGAAGAGTCCTTCAAGGAAGCCAATGTGTTTTGAACTGTATATTATGCGTATGAGTCTCAGAGGTACGTCAGAGAAACTGATGAGCCAGCCATTTTTTTAAGCAGTCGCGCGGCTAAACACCTGACAATCTGACAGTCTTTGTGCAGGTCTCTCTCTATATATATATCGCTCTCTCTCTCTCTTTCACACACAGGCAATACAGGCAATACAGTACACACATTACACCGCTGTCTGACATGTCCCTGTTTAATAGAGATTAAAGGGATGGCCTAAGGACATTCCCCGTGTGACTCTGACAACGCAGCAACATGCACAAGGAATTCTAAATGCTAGGTATTCAGACCAGAGTGACTGAGAAATTATATTTCAGATGGGGTGTCTCGTCCCCATATACAGTATCATAGCTGAGATGGTTGGTTTCGCTAACATTGTGCGACTTCTGTGACTTTACCAGAGGAACCCACGACAGCGGCATCCCATCAGCTTATTATTCAACCTCCGCATCTTTTCCACCATATGGGTTCCCGCCACAATGGAGGAATTTCAGCAAATAAATACGGTCCATACGGATTGCATAATACTGTCTGCCTTCTGTCTTTGTGTTTTGTACCACAGAGGAGATGTTATTTATATATACACCTCTGTTTTACTCGTGTTTCATAAACCATTTTCCACTGCAATTTGCATGAAATGTAGCTAGAAATCATTGAAATGTATTGACATCACATGCTAATTATTATCAATAATAATGTACTGCACCATCCGGCTGGCCCTTGGAGTATTACACATTGCAACATGAGCTGGCATCTCTCTGAAGTGCAAGGTTGCGTTTAAGTCCACTAGAAGTGAGAAAGCAGACCAACCTGTTAGGACAGACTAATTTCACACATGACAGGTCTCCAAGCCCATACCCCAAGGACGATTGACTCCAGCCCAGTGACACTGACTGCAGCAGGCAGAAAATAACAGTTTATTATGAATCTCATCAAAGATGCTCTCCTTTCTTGTTCTCAACACGCTTGTCCTGCGCGCTACAGTGGCAGGCGAGGGCTATTTGAATAATTGGCTTCAGGATCTGTAGTCATCACAGTCCTGCGAGATTCATGCATGTACCAAACAAGTGGAGGGGGGGCGACAATGCAGTCACCAGGGCTAGAAAGGGTGGGGAATGAAAATGCTGCAGACTTGCAACAACTTCCCTAAGGAGGGATGGAGGGGTGTCTCATTTTGGGAGGGGACTCTTGGACGAAGCCCATGTATGTCATTTCAGTATCATGTTATGTATCTTTTTTGAATTATTTTATGCACCTGTTTTAATTTTTATAACCATTTTTCTTTATGCTGTTTCTCTGTATTTCTGTATTGTTTATGGGAAGCAACCTGTACATGTTTTTCCTTTGTAAAGCACTTTTAACTGCAATTCTGTATGTAAAGTGCTATATAAATATAGATAATTATAATAATAATAATAATAATAATAATTATTATTATTATTATTATTATTATTATTATTATTTCGATGGGTGCCCTCTCGTCCTCACCCCTCCATGTCAATATCTTAAACATGAATAATTGCAACTGTATCTTCATATGCATTAGCCTGGTTAGATCATCCTGATTTTGCAACCTGCCAGATTTGTTGGGCAGTCTGGAAAAACTCAACTGTAATTATGCACCAGATCCAAACTAACAGAACTAATCACCTACTGTAGATGCCGATTGGCCGATGGCTCTTTAATAAGTTGTTTTAAATTTAGAGATTCCAGACTGAAATGCAAAGCCAAATCATAGAGGTCACACTGGTGTGCATGCCAAAAAATGATTAACATTCATGCAGAAAACATCGCTGAACCAAAGTACAAAAGGTACTAAATAAATCTAAATATCACTAAATACATCTGTTCAACAGAACCATATCAATCTGATCATACACAAACTTTTCAGTCTATTCAGGTCTTCCCATGATGTGAAAATCTGATGTCATCATAGTCTAGCATTGGACTTCTTAAAGATGTATTTATTTTATACTAATTTAAAATCATTAAAGTAATTCTCGAGTACACTTTACCTCTAACTTCCTACTAAAGTATCTGTATATGATCTTGTCTGCCACTAGATGTCATACTAAGCACTAGCATTTTAGAACAAAACAAGTGCTTTTTGGGACACACACATGCACTAATAGGCAGACATGGCACAGTTACTGCATGTAAACAAAGAAAAGAAGCTCATATTACAACACACACAGAGGGAGTTTGATGTAATTATATGCTCAGGACACAATTCCACAAGTACCTTTGCATAGAAAATAGTTGTTTGCTGCTATATTTATGTAAAATATCGTATAAAGGACTTTTAAGAAAGGAACTACTTAACTACTGTATGCAGCAGCTATATGCCTGAGGTCTGCTCAGCACAATGAAAGAGTTAAGAGACTATCCTCTGTGTGTGTCAAAAGTTAATCTTCCAAAACATGAACTTGTGCAGAGTCATGCCTTCCACTCTAATCTTTCCTCCCAGAAAGGTTTATATCACAATATTTGCGGTGTACCTTTGATTTATGAAGGGACACACAATGTCTTCAGAATAGGACACGGCCTCTGATTACAAGCAGCTGGCTGCGAAGTCTTGAGTGACAAGATGTCACAGTGTCGGCTCCATGTTAGCGATGGCCGGCCGGGTCATCAGTTGGATAATTAGTGCCCAGGGGTGCATGCCAGAGAGCAGGACACACCAGCAAGGAGGGAGTCACGCTGTCGCACATTAGCTTCCAAACTATTATTAAAAACTGTCAAATAAGAGAGTAGAGAGTAGAGAGAGAGAGAGTGAGTGAGAGAGTAGAGAGAGAGAAAAAATTTTCATGAGAGAAGACCACAGGCGGACTTTAGATGAGAAGAAAAGCACCGCAAAATTAGTCAACGGAAAAAATGAAATAAGCACACACGCATCACGCATCACGCATGTGCTCAGGGATGGAGGAGTGCAGCTTTCCAAGACCTCCCACCCGCCTAGCGCACCAGCCAGCATCAATTATACATACATAACCTCTCCATCCACAGAAACAAGGAGGCGTGTGCTCTTAAAGAGGTTAAAAGCCAGCCGGTGATCTATAGATGTGTGAACCAATGGGTGGTGTTTTCCTGATCTCGATGGCCTCTCGATGCAAGGGAGGCTCTCTCTGAGTGTTTTCCAGCCATTCTCTGAGCTAATGGAGACTGGAGAATGGCAGACGTGCGCATCGATCAACGATTGCTCGGGAGCGCGGCAGAATTGGTCCTAATGGCTGCACATTATAAACTTTGTCGGATTTGATGAATAGAGCGCACAGGCCGTTTTCACGGGGAGCCGGTTCAAATTTAAGGACAGTGGGTGACATAAAGATTCAACTCTTCAGAACCCTTTTAGCTTACGGTGTTATAAGTATAGGTGCTGCGTTTTTTTTTTCGCTAGCATTATAACACAGTACCCTAACGCAGGGTACAACCTTGGCTGACATTCCTGCACTTCCACTTGGTCTCCCTACCTGCCGAGTCTGGCATTGCTCACCATTCACTCATTTGGTAGTAATTAGTTTTTTATGATCCTAGCTTCTGGGCAGAGCTTGGCCTGGCAACGGCCAATAATACATTTCATTTTTAAACGTTCTGAAACAGACACATAAATTCTTGGATTAAAGAAATTACATTGAAGGAAATGTATCACATTGTGAAATAATAACTAACATGTAGACATATATGGTAGGCTTGTGAGGAACACAAGTGAAGAAAAAAAAACAAAACAAAAAACATTCATATAAACTGAAATAACGCACTATACCTGGTAGTGATGGGTCGTTTCGCGAACAAGCTGGCTATAAGTGAACGATGAGAGCTGGTTCCCGTCTGAGAGCATTTTTTAGCAGCCGTTTTGTTTTGTTTTTATATAATTTTTGTTGTTAATTAATGGTAAACAGAATAAAAGGCTATCATTAATTGCCCGGTAGATCGAGAGCTTTGCCTTCCTGCTCAGCTCTCTTTCCATCACAACGCTGCGGTAAAGTGATTGCAATACCACTCCCGCTGCTCAGATTCTCCAGCCAATCTCCCGTTCCAATGTCCCCTCACTCGCGAAAAAGACCCCGAGGTACTTGAACTCCTTCACTTGGGGTTATTTAATTATTTCTCCTTACATTAAATATGTGAACAAAAATGCTAAACTTGTTTGACAAAGTTGATTTACTAACTGAAAGACCATTGGCTTTACAACCATCACCGTGCATGTCAAAATCTGATGGTTTTATACCAAAAACAATGTCATAAAATGGTAGGGCTATTCTGGAAATTATACTGTTATGCTATTTTAAGTGATACACATGCACTCATGTCAATCATATGTCATAATATTGTTTAATTTTGCTGAATTAAAACCAGAAGTGGTACCAAATGAAATGCCGTTTGGGAGCCAAAAGAGCCGTCTCTTATTGCTGAGCTGAGTCTAATGAGCTGGCTCACCAAAAAGAGCCGGAATGCTACCTTCCCCATGCTCCAACAGAACACTACATTGCATATGCAACCACAATACAAATCCTGACATGGCAATCTGTCTGAGTAATTACCTGTTAAGCCTCATACCCCCAAACAATTCTTCAAAATCCATGAAGAATGGAAAGAATTTGGCACAACATGTTTAATTTGTAATAGACTGACTACCACAGCTCAAGCGATAATTCATAAGACAACATCCAATAATAATTTTTGAGGCAAATTGCTTAACAAATGAAAGGCATAAAACATAGATGACAAAATCAGAACTTCATCCACATTTCATATCTGGGTTTAAGATGCATAACCCCAACAACACAAGAAAGTCACAGTCTGGCAGTCATAAAAATAATGAGATTGTGAAGTACCTGTGAGGCAGACCTGTGTGTGTGTGCGTGTGTGTGTGCGCGTGTGGGTGTGTGCGCGCACGTGTGTGTGCATGTGTGTGTGTGTGCGTGTGTGTGTGGTTATATATTGAACAATTATTGACAGAAATGCTGTCTGACAGTGTGACTGGCCAAGAGGGTCTCTTCATTTATCTTAGTACGTTGCTGCAATAGAAGTGATCAAAAGGACACACAAGGAGCTGTACATGCAGCATAAGAAGGACCCCACACAGTAGATGAATCTATATCAGCATATGTATTGAATTATTTATTATAACTGTGACTCCAGTGTCCTTGTGTAAAGTATTATCGCCAAACTGCTCATTTTAGTTTTACTTTGCAGTATAACACACACAAAAAAAAAAGAATATATATATATAAATATATATATATATATATATATATATAAATCTATTTAAACTGTACAAATCATTAACATGACTGGAAGTAGTGGATGCACATTTGATTAAAACTCCTCCATCATGTTCTAGTGTCCCCATAACCCTAGTGTGACTCAGCACTCAGCTGTGGGAGGAGCTTCCACACTCACTATTTTCAACCAATCAACGCTGTTGTTTTAGATTCAAATTGAAACAATTGCGTGTGGAACTTTTCTGTTCGAGGGAGCTCTGACGGCCACTGTATTGCAGTCAGAGGAAAGTCACGTTGATAATAATAAAAAGAGAGACCATTCTAAAACCATGTGCAATCCCCTTCCATATCCCCACGCCCCTGAAAAGCAATTTGTGACCCAAGGAACCCATAGAAGATCTGACACACTGCTGCACACAGCTCCATATACACCTGACAACCTAGCCTTTCTGGCCTTTCTGAATGTGTGCACGCTTGCTTGTGTGTGTGTGTGTGTGTGTGTGTGTGTGTGTGTGTGTGTGTGTGTGTAAACTCCCAGTCTGCCAGTCTCTGGGCATCAGATCAGCTGCCATGGGTGGATCAATACGTAGGCTGGCAGACTCTTCATTAGAGGTCCCTGGGGCCAGTCCACCTGCCACTCACCCACGCTCACCCTCCTCTGTGACCCATACTGTATGTATGCCGGCTGTCTGCAATGCACAGATCTATTATGGCCCTTGTCTTTCCTGAAATCTGTTTAAATAAATTAATGAATTATTATTATTTATTAAATAAAAAACATAAAAACATACTTGAAGATGATGGCTCAATATTCAGACATAATTTTAGTTGTTATGTGCCATGACACGATTACAGAAAGGATATTGTAGGCCAAGGACGTGAAACGTCTTTGGAGAGTTGAACTACAGAATAACATTCAATCTACCTAGATTTGCGCATGAAGTATGAGCAAGAATGATCTTGTTGTGGGTGCATGTTGCATCACATTACACAGGAGTGCTTAGAATTAGCCTGAACTGAATGAATAACACGCAATGGTGAGCGTGGCACTGATATACGGGATACATCCGGGGGTGACATTGCCAAAACGTGCTGGCACATCCGACAAGCTCATTTGTAAAGACGGTTGCTAACGCAGCAGAGGAATGAATGTGGGGGCTGCCGGCAAACGCTTATCCAAGCGTCCACGGCCCATTAGCACCGGCAGGCACCGTGTGTGGGTAGGTCCTACGTGCACCATACCGATACCCAATGAGCACCGCTCACGGCACCACCTGTCACTTGCATTAATCAAAGCATGGGAGTTCAGAAACCAACACTTGACAGATTTAAAGAGACTGAGCCAAAAGGAAGAATTTGTGTTTACACCATTAGGATTTGGTCTCTTAGAGTTTATCAAGTGTATTGTTTTATAAAGGAGAGTGGCATACAGTTGCCTACATATTTGTTACCCCTAATCTTTCAAACATATCTGAAACAGTTGACATTTGCCAGCCTGCAACAGCAACATCATAATGTCATTTCAGACGTCAACACAAAACAGCTTGCCTTCTGGACACTGTGACGCCATGCGGACACGCAGTTCATCTTTCGGGTTTATAGGTGCTTGTTACCAGACACAATATTCACTTCATGAATAAGGTCTGGCCCCCATGGTTTACAGCTGAGTTGCGCTTGCTTAAGCAAACAAATAGAAAAATAGAAAGAAAATGGCGCTCAACAAAACTCAATGTCTTATATAAAGCGTTGAATGATAGTTTATTAAACTACAAACAAGCCCTTTCTGCAGCAAAAACTTCATAATACTCAATGTTAATTAGGACTAATAAAAATAATCCACGGTTCCTGTTTGACACTGTTGGAGAATTAACACAGAAGTGGTCATCTCCTGATAATCTAGCCCTTACAGCTAATGACGTCATTAAATGATTTACTAATAAAATGTAATCAATTCGAGAAGAAATTATTGCTTCAACTCAATTCCAATCATACCATTCTAGTCCAATAAAGGAAGATGAAATGGTCAATGGCGCGAATATGCTTGTGCATTTAGATATGGTGTCCCTTTATACTCTTTCAGAAATAGTAAGTACAGCTAAGCCTACCAATTGTTCACTTGATCCACTACGTGGAATCATCATTAAAATGTTATTTCCAATTTTAGGGCCATCTATACTTAATATAATTAATACATTACTCTCATCTGGTATCATCCCTATAGCTTTTAAAACAGCCGTGATTAAACACTTACTTAAAAAAACCTAGCCTTGATCCTGGAATTCTAATAGACTGGACTCGAATCTTCCTTTCATTTCTAAGATTTTAGAAAAAATTGTAGCTAAGCAAATTATTGACCATATGACTATCAACAAATTATTTGTTGATAGTCACGCTACTGAAACTGCTCTTATGAAAGTTGTTAATGACTTATTGCTTACTATAGACACAGACTTAAGTGCAGCCTCTGATACAGTGGACCATAACCTGCTCGTTAAGAGATTAAAAACATATCTTGGTGCGAGTGGGGTGGCAATTTCATGGTTTAGTTCTTATTTAATCGAAATTACCGTGTAGCTCACGGTAATGTGACATCTGACTATCATAAGGTTACCTGTGGCGTCCCCCAGGGTTCTATGCTGGGCTCTGTGTTATTTTGTATTTATATGCTACCACTGGGTGATATTATAAGTAAATATGGTATTAGTTTTAATTGTTATGCTGATGAAACCCAACTGTATATGCCCCTGGAACTTAAAAAACAGTCTAATCTCAGAATATTAGTCATGGCTTTTTTTAAATAAAACAATGTATGTCTATACATTTTTTGCACCTAAACCCAGATAAGACTGAATTGTTAATTATTGGACCAGACAGGCACAGACACCTGTTCAAGAACGCCACACTTAACTTTGACAATTGTAACTCAGCAAAAAATAGTCAGGCTAGCTGGATCCACAACTGGCCTGGCGATACCAATGGTGCCTCTTGCCACAAAAGGTACACATGGCTAGGTTAGCAACCCCAAGCAATTAGTGGATCATCTGACACTGAGTGTAATGCCTCACATCTAGCTTTAGAGAGGCTTTCCGGAACCCTGCGGCGTTGAGCCTTATCGATCAGTCCGTTGTAAAGGTCGCCAGCTTGGCTAACAACCGGAACGCCCTGCCATGGCTCTGGCTGAAGACCAGAACCCCGACCACTTTGCATTGCATGCCGGTAACATGCTGTGTTAGGCCAGGCAGTTCTGTGTTGTGTGTGAGACTTGCCAATGATATCAGCCTGCAAAGAGATGCACACAGTCTACATACAGTATAGTGAAAGGCTTTAGCACAGTTTGATTGTGGAGTAAAAACTAATTGCTTTTGCTATCTCTAAAACAAGACATAATCTACATGAATGTCTTCAGCACAATACTGTATAAGATGCACTTAGTAAACAGTAAGTGCATCTATAGACAGTGGGTATAGACAGTTACCTGTCTATCTATACCCAGGACGCTCTTGACAAATAGATTTTAATCTCAATGAGTCTATTCATGGTAAAATAAAGGTTTACTAATAATAAAAACATGTCTCTGCAGTAAAGATGAATGCGTTTTCTCCTGATAACCAACTAGATGCTGGTATCTTGAAATATCGGCAGGCATGTCACCAGGAATCAGGAAATGGAGGCAGACAGAATACAGTTAGATGGGAATGGATGAAAGTAGCTTCTAATTACTTCTCCCCTTTTTCAACCCGCATTATTAAAACATTGTTTCTCATTGTTTGCGGCACAAACTTGCTAATAGTTATTAGTATTGGTATTGTATTGAGAAACTTACCATAATAGCCTAATGGTTTATGTATTAATATTTTCATAAAATTTTCTAGGTTGAAATGGTTAAAGGTTAATCTATCTTTAAAACCACAAATTAAAATATATATATACACTCACAAAGTGCACAGGCATATCAACAGACATTACTTTATAACAAGGCAACAGATGAATGGGTTAGCCTAACCCTAATTGATGATTATTTACCACATGAATGCTGTTTAGATATGCGCTAAATGTTCATTGCCAGTCCAGTTGGCTGTCTATCTCACAGGCGCATCGTCATCTATAATGAATTATGCATAGACGGGAATAGATTTATTTTTTCCTCTGCCTTGGTTTGGCTGCTGCTCAAGAACTCCAAGTTCTGCCGTTCCTCAAATGCCTGAGCTTGGAGCAGCATTGCCTCCCAGTTCCTTTTCCACAGCCACATCACTGCAAGATAAGATTAATATACTTGTGTAATTAATTCCATGTTGGAAGTTTTTTTTTCTGTTAAACTGTTAAACTACTTTCAGTCAAGAATATTGTCAAGTTGGATAAGATGTGGACGAATGACTGCACTCAGAGAAACATTGAAGTTCCAAGCAATGTTGCACGTGTGTAGTGAATTTGTGTGTTTCTTTGCACATTTGCACGTGTCTGAGACCGTGGCAATTAACTTTAACACAGTTGACAGTATTTTAATTTACACATGCACAATCTTAAAGAGCAAGGGATCCCTTGGCATGAACTGAGTCTCTCTCTCACAAAGAAACCCCTTAAGAATAATGCCGGATTCAATTTAAGTGTGTATACTGAGAAAAATAAGTCAAGGGGCTTTCTCACTGCAGATGAGGAGCAAAGCAAGATGAATGTCATAGTCAATCTCTTGGGATGATGAGGGAGAAACAGAAAACAGCCTGTTCTGTGCAGCTACATTATTTGTGTGTATTGTATCAATGGTGTCAAAACAAAAGGGCAAAATAAAACCAAAATATGAAACAAAAAATATCTAAAGTAAAATTATTCTAATTACTCTAATGTTTCACGCCTTTTACCCCTTTCCCATAAAGCCCATCGGGTGTTCTGGGGGTGCTATACAGCACTGTACCTCTGCCAAAGTAGCTGAGTAAGAAGAAAACTTTGTTTTGTCACGTACTTGCCTGGAGAAAAAGTTTCTGTTGAACCACATCAGCTACTTTGATTCTACAGCCCCGCTCTGCGCTCACTACTTCACTGGCAGCCTGCATCTTTTAATGAAGCGTAAGCACATTATTGTAGCTGACCGGGGTTTCAGCTATAAATGATAGCTGACGAGTTTCATAAAGCTGTGGGCGATGTCAGGCTGTAGGGCGGACAGATTAGGTTAAACACACAAGGAGCTACAGCAGATAGTACAGCTCCTACACCCTACCCATCCACTAGGCTGCTGACGTCCAGATGATCGGGCTCTTATCGGGGCTGCTCCCAGCTCAGAATAAGTCTTTTAAAGTAAACGTTGAGTGATCCAAAAGAGAAAGGAATGTGTCTTCTGTTTGCATAATGTGGGCTATAAGAGCATTGTACAGTTTGGTACACTTTCTTGACTAACAATTTGTCTATTTTGGAAGGATTTTGGCCAGAGACTGATTGTCTTGTGAAAACATACTGATTTATTAGGAACGATTTGCTTTGTAAGCCGGTTGCAGAATCATACAATCAGCATCCAGTTGAGTTGTTCAGTTGACAGTAATGATTAAAGGTGTAGTTAATACAAATGTTTTTGTAAAGTCTGAATATTTCTCCTCATGGTCCACTATACAGTAGTTATCTGTATGTGAGTGCTCGTAAATATTAGCTGGTGTTCATACACAGCACTGCAGACCGCACCACACGCCACTTAATGCATGTTCAATGTGGGGGGCGGAGCTTAGATGTATTTGTTTGAGTTCAAATGTCATTCTACAGCACTGCGTATCTCACCTTTAAGTGCCTATCCCTACATGGTTTGGTCTGATTGGTTGACTGTAGTCCAAACACCTGCTATAGTGTCTGTGTTTGAAAGTCAGTCAAACCATTCACTTTCTGATTAGCTGAATGTGATCCAATCACCTACTGATTATTTGTTGACACCTACTGGTAGCCTCGCGAGACCATCCTGATCTCCCAAAGTTTAATTTTGCAACGAGAATCAGTCTGAAATGCCTAGAACTCATTGCAAATGTGTCGAAGTAGCAACTGAACTTACCAATCAGTGCCGTATTACTAGCTACTGTATACAGGCGTGGTTTAGGTTTGCCAACAGTGAAAATGACCAGATGGTTCATCCAATCAACAGTCAAGTAAAGTACCGAAAGTACCTGCCCTTTACAAACAGTTTGGATGCACGGCTCCCCAGATGGACTTGTGAATAACATCCATCTGGCATGTCAGGTTAAACTACTGGTATCGCCTATGAGAAATTAACTTGAGTAGAGCGTTTGACCGATAATGCAGAGTGAAATAATGAATGGAGCTTGCCAATTTTATTCAGGATAGTCTTATCTTCCAATCTCAAGACAATCTAACTAGAGGTGAATGAGATGCTTGGTGGTGTTTTCTGGCAAACGGCAAGAATGAGGCCGGGCTGCTTTTGGACCAAGGCAGGCAGGTCTGGAAGACTATACACAAAATATAACGGATACATTTGTAAATGTAGTCTATACACAACATTCACTTTCGATCTAAAACACTGAATAACATCAGGCCACCAGATACATTTTTTATGGAATCATGCTTCAAAACAAGTTTCTCTTTATTGTTGTTAGGCTGATTAAAATAAAACTAACAAAAACAAATAAAATAAACCAATGCAATAAATATTTCCGGGGTGTAAGGCAGTGCCTTTAACAACTAATAATAAAATAATATTCTGGTGGAGCAAAATGTATATGAGTCGGGTGGAATGGTTAATCGCCCAGGGAAGCATTTTATCTCAAATGAACACATTAAAGTGGCATTTCGTCAATGTAACCTATGATGGGGGAGGCTGTGAAAAATTGCAGTCTGCAGGGGTGTGAATCAATGCAACTCTGATGTTCTCTTTAGCAGAATAAGACATAATTTCTGCCATAAACAATTTGCTCTGAGCCATGAAGAATGACGCAATCAAAACAGTGACATTTTTACTTAGGTGCTTAAATCAGAACACCTGCCAAAATCACACGATGGTGCCATACATATAGGTTATTAATGTATACTACACTCCATGCCGCCTACATTTGTTAAAACGTTATCTGCATTGGGTCCATATTGTGAGGCACTGACAACAAGTATCACATGACAAGCATTAAAATATTAAAACATTATAGGCTTTAGGCCTACAATTAGTATTTACAGAGACACAAAAGGTTGTGAAAGTCCCAGGTGATTCAAATTTAGATAACATCATTCTCGGTCAGCTGAAAATGTTATTAACTGGAAAGATAAATGTTTTCAGAACAATATACTGTGTACACAAGCTAGAGGGGACCTATAAAGATCAAATGAAAACAACTCTATTTAGCCATCTGGATACATAAGCTAACAAAACAGATGTCACAAGTTGGTTTATTTAGAACACTGGCCCATGCAGGTACTGTAATCGGACAGCAGATCATCCGGCTGTCCGGTAGTCTCCGTAGAACACCCTAGAGCTGAAGCCTTCCCTCCAGCCCTGGTGAATGCAGAACACCCATGACACAGCTTCAACCAGTGTACTCCGCCACAGTGACTCAGGTGATGAAGAGCTAGTTGATCTCTGCCCTTAGATGGGTCTGATGTCCAATAACTTCAGCACAGTTTTATATATGTGAATAGTTTAGTGTCATGGTTCATCATATGAACAGAGCACATGTTCCAGAGAAACTTTATTTGAAAGATGTGTATTGTAGGTGGCACTGGTTTAGAAATAAAGTCCCAAATTATTTATGGCAGTTAGTTGACACTACAATAACTTTATGTCTGCTTGCAGCTGTTTTGTGACCGACAAACATCACGGCAATCAACTTTTGGAGAAAAGCGTCTCACTCACTTGCCTTTAGTTAATTCACGGTGAGGGCCGTATCTGCAAGAAGAGTGTAAAAGGTGGCTATAAACTCAAGGCAAACCAACCCCCACACCCAGAATAATGTGTGAGCCTATTAGAAAGACAGCAGGAGGAACAGGTAGTAAGCCACTGTAGTCATCTGTGTGGGAGTGTTTCAGACAGTTATAAACCAAAATAAAGATGACATTAGGAACACAACCATAAGGACAAGTCTGGGCACAAACTGGAGGTGTGTACTTTGACGGAATGCACAATTTATACTCCTCACATTCTAATACGATCTCACCTTGAATATTATTTACCAGCAAATTCATTGTGTGGTCCACATCCTTGACTGAAGCTCTTATTTTGACTTCTTCCACAAGAGTGGGTGTCATTGCTTATCAAATCCTTTGTTGATCAGGGAACAAGAATTGTACTGGGATAATCCATGGAATGCAAACATAAATCCTATAGTGAAAATGGCAGCCGCAACGCTCTAATAAATTGTGAAACAATTCATGTTGTTTCATTTAAGACTATACAGCAGAAGAATCACAGGGGAAGATTTTAGCACATTCTTTGCCACATCCTAAATCCACATAATCAGACCGCCAAGTAATGTAGGGACACAATCTCTTTATCTAGGCCTCTCTCCATGTTTATTACACTGAGGACTGGCTCATGGAGGTGGATGTGTCGTTGTCTAATGTATGCAGGCAGCAGCTGCAGCTCCTGAGCTCTTCTGGGTTGGAACTTACATAAACTAAACTGACATGCAGCGGCAGAAACAGACTCCTATAAGTTCTAGTGAGATGCGCTCTCTGTGTGTGTGTGTGCCACATTTCTTATGGTTTCTCCACCTCCATGACAACCAGAGCCTTGTACTCAGAGGACTCTTTCCAAGGGGAATGCTGCTCAGTATTATCATTAAAAGGCACATATGAGGTGTGGGAGAACTGCTGCAAAGCATCTATGCCGCATTTTGGACCCAACATTCTGTGGAGGGTTGGTTTTTTTTGGGCAGTTGAAAGGTACAGTAGCGCTCTTATGTTGTTATAGTTGCCCGAGAAGCCTAAGATTTCCACCTCATATGCTGTAACACTTGAGGAGGGGTAGTGAAGTGTGTGAGCCAGCGCTCCAGGGAGGAAGGGACATACAGGCCAGGAGTGGTTAGAGTCCCTCCAAGCATTTTAACAGGGGCCACGGTAGTTAGGGGAATAAAGCGAATCTGCCTCTAGGGAATGGCTTTTATTATTTTCATGGCTTTTACCTGGTTTTCTTTTGGTTTCATTTCATTTGTTCCCTTCATATTTTGTATTTCAAATGTTTTTAACTGTAAAGCATGTTTAGTTGCACAGTGTGTATGAAAGGTGCTATACAAATAAAGTTTATTATATTATTATTATTATTATTATAATAATACACTCACTGAAAACGAGCAATTGCAAACACATTAAGGTACATGCGCACCTCACAATTTTTTTTTTTACATTTCACAATTCACATCATTGGGGACCAGTAAAAGGAGGCGCGCAAAGTGGTCCTGCGCACATATTTTACCTACAGAGGCTGTGTGGGAACACATCTTTCTGGCAAATCTGACCACATCCCAGTCTGGCATGACCCTTCACACAGCACATTCACTGGACCACACATGATAAATACTGATATGTGGAGCGATACACACCTGTATGTAACCCATGGTTACTCTTGTACACCACAGTCTATACTAGTACGGTACCTCATCTCATATAGTACATTTCCAGCACTCTGTTTTAACCATTTGTCCCTCTCTGACAAATTCTTTCTACGGCTTGAACAAACAGAATGAGTAATCGAACGTGACTTCAGGGCTGCGCTGTGATGCCAAGGGAAACAGAGCGGCTTGGCGCGAGCACAGCGTTTCACCATCTCGCTCAACAGCTGGTGCTCCAACCAATCAGACATGGTTGGAACTCCGGCTCCCTCCATGTCTTCCTGTCAGCCCAGCGAGGACCGATGAAGTCTCTCAGTGTATAGACAGTTGTAGTCCAGCTGAACAATGAACATGCCAAAACAGGACAGTTTGAAGTATTTTTACAATGTTTATTTGATTGTGATGAACATAAACAAACATGTAAACCAGAACAATTGTATTCTGTTAGACCCTGAAAAGAAAGTTGAACCATGTATACACAGCAGATTTAGTCAGTTGAACGAACTAAACACAAAAAGAAAAACATTAGAAAGAAAAAAACAATAAACAAAAGCACTGTTCATCAAAAATCCATCTCATCTTGCTGATGAGAATTTAAGGCATGCGGAGTTATTGACAGCGTAGAAAATCCACCAGACGCAGTGTCAGGTTCCAGCACATTCTCTGCAATACAGCAATACCGTGACCTGAATATTTACCATGTCTGGAGAGGACTTAGTTCACCATCACAAACAGAGAATGCCCACACTAGCTGCGAAGGCTACAACAGCACTGCAGAGACCATTATAGGACCTTGCCAAATTAAATGCTTAAGAGGCTCAGGTGGTCCATCTACTCACACAACACCTGGGCCCCTTGGAACATCACTGTGGTGTACAACAGAGCACTGCTTCATATAAAAACCCCTCGCCCTGTCAACTGTCCAAGATGATATGGTCTCAGACAGCAAAGATCTGTTATATTATGGCCGTGTACCATGATCCAATTAGAATACAATGCCACAGTAAGAGATGTTTTACAATGTAGGACATGGCTGTAATAACAGATGGCCAGGAGGGAAGATAAATAATCCTCTTTAATAAAAGCAAGAATTAAATATTTACACACACACACACACACACACACACACACACACACACACACACACACACAGGACCAAAGGAACATGTCTCTTTTTTAAATAATGATAACTGATAGAAATTGGAAATATTGGATCTATTAGGGGGGCTGTATTTTATTGGAAGAACTTCCAATAACATCAAAGATGGTAATGTGTCCAAATCTATTCAAATAGTTAGCTACATGCTTTAAATATGTTCCCAAAAATTCCTCCCTTTGGATGTCTGTAGCCTACAGTACATTGAAACAAAAACTAAATATCACCCAAAAATGGCCCTAAGAAAGTCCTGCTCAATTAAACCGGAGACAGTTTAGTTAAAAATCATATACAGCCACTCAGTCTTAACAGATCTCATGCTAAACATATCATATGTAAACAATTGTACCACTACATCCGTTTAGAATTGGTGTATAAATGCCCCTTTTTTTGCCATTTCCCCACATGAGAATTAGCATGTGTTACTATGACACTGCAACAATCACAAATGCCTACACAAATACATTCAATATACTAGAATTATGTCAGATTATGCTTTGGTCCTTTATCATGGATAATCTTATGTCCAAGTGCTCTTCATTTCTCACATTATGGGTAACATTCAGCATCGATACACACAATCAATAGAGCAATGATATGGCACAATTCCTCTTCAATAGAACATACAGTACTACAAAAGCTTAAATATTCTTTCTCACACCTGACCACCCCCTTGTCCACCATGTAATCAAACGTGTTCAATGACATGTTCTCATATTAACCAGGATATTAAGTGCTAAGGATGTGTCCCTTCCAACATAATGGGTGTAGTAAGGATATATGGCTGGAATGAGCCACTGCAAACCACCCTCTCAAATCCAACAGTGCAGCTATGCAAACTATGATAAGACACTGGGTGGTGAGAGCAGCGAGAATCAATCAAGCGGCCATCTGGCATCACAACACACTGGGGGGTGTCAACAGCTGCCCTCCCTCCACCCATCAGGAGAACCAACATGTTTGTGCATGTGAACGTATACCGTGTACTGGTATTATGTAGACGGTAAACACCAGAAACAGATTTACTATTAGAGTTTTGCATCCGATAAGGCCCATTGTCTCACAAAAGACTGATATGCAGTTAAAAGGATATCCTACATTGTGTAATGTAATAACGTAATAACAGATGTATACCTCAGATATGCACCTCAGCCTTCTATCATTTCATCCCATCTACAAATAAACATATTTAAATGTAAGCCTAGGTTATATTTAAACTTATTTCATAATTTTAAATTATACTGCACATCAATATGGTCTGAATAAGCATGAATGATTACAATGAAAAGGCTATATGATAAGACAAAACAAAATATGGGAAAAAGGTTTAAGTCTTTGTGTGGTAAAATTACAAAGTTATTATAACCTTTGCAAATCCAACAGAAACAAAATAATAGGCATTTCTAGTAGTTAAATGCTGTTTAAGAGATGCTAGCTAATTGCTTAATGTGTACAACCTCAGGCTTCAAGTACCAAAAAAGTCCTGAAAATAGTCTTATCAAAATAACTCAAAAATAACAAATTTACAAGGGTGGATAAAATGATGGAAAGAAAATAAAAAATACTATATATACAGGAGTGTTGGTGCCCCCTACAGGATAAGAATGGAACCTAATATTCTGTCTGTTTATGATTATTAAAATGCTCTGAGCTAGCTCTGGATTTGTTGAAAAATCTAAAGAAATTAAAATAGCATGAAGTTGGTCATCTGTACGGCACCCTCAAAGCACAACTGACCGAGAGACAGCGTAATAATGGAAAGTCAGAAAATAAACTGAATTATAGTTTATGTGTAGTGGTAGAGGACATGCATGAGTCCTTCCCTCACCTGACAACGCCACTTGTAGAAAAACACAGAGGGAAGAGATCACTTGTATGTGACAGTTACACCATCCAATGCAAAACACTGGCTGGGCATATTGTCCAATAACAAATTCAACTGTCAGCATATAGCATGTATGACAGGACATTCCTGGCAAGGCGTGGGACGGATCCAGAAGGAAAAAGGAATTTGATCCACCGCTCTGACGCTTATTAAATCGCTCCAATATATTGTGTCTTTGAACTGTAAGTCCTGATGACTGCTTATATTACGGTCATAAAAAGATCGCCTTTTTATTATAACATTTTTATAAAGTAAGAAAATATATATTATTAAAATAAACTATTTATTCCAATGAAAAAAGTTCAAATATATCTATTAAATATTAAACCATTTGAAGCAATATTGACTTTTGATGAACCCGTGTTTCTACATTTCTTTCATACAGTAAATCCACAAACTGATTGTTGAAGTAACCTTTAGTATAATTTCTATTCTGGGTTTAGAAAATAATAATAATAATAATAAATAAAAAGACACATAAATGTCAAGCACATGATAATTTTACCATTAGAAAAAAAACTTGTAGACCCTTAGAAGTATGTTAAAAAAACAACAGTACTGAAAATCATTTCCAGTTTAACACATCCCATGAACAAGGGATTACTTCAAGCCAAACATCTATATGGATTTAAACTGAGATGAAGTAGCTGGAGGGTTTAACAAGACATATTGTTTCAACATGGCCACCGCTCTCACTAGCGTGAATGGTCCCAGATACATATGTTCCATGTCAATACCAGGGTACTTTTTTACTTGATCCCGTCACTTTCTCGTCTCAAAGAACCACTTCTGGTGGGGGGAGTTGGAGCAGGGCTGAAGGGCGGGGGCCGGTGATCCTTTGTCTGATTTGGCCATCGCCTGGACACACTTCTGGCTGGTCACATGGTACAGGCTCCCGTCCTGAAAACAGATGTGTTGGATGTGCGTGCGTTATATACGCCTCTCAGGTACTCAGTGGAATTCACAGTAGAATGGCGAGATCAGCTCTTCCCCGTTCTTTACTACAGCATAGACAAAGCACAAGTAAGCCAATGTCACTATACTTGATAATCCATTGGTTATCAAGTATAGTGACAATGTCTTAACGCAGGCGTGTGTTTATCAGATGGAAAAACTAGTGACAAGTGCATCGAAGCAGCAGCAGCAGCAGCCATTGGTGTCGGTGCAGAGAGTTTGTAATGGAGGAGAGAACTACGCCCGGTGTGACAAACCAGTAAGACAGCACACCCACACAGCCATGTTGGGGAGGGCGAAGAGAGAGAGAGAGTGTATTTGGCCTCTGTCACTCCTTTGTGTCCACCTGCCTCTCTTTAATTACCCCTCCACCTTTCTTTCAAGCCCCCCCCCGGCTGTTTGTCTTCCATTTCCTTTCAATCCCTCCTTGTTAGCTCCCTTCTCAGCCCCATTTACATTTAGATAGTGTGCATTAGCTACCACGCTTAGCGTTGGCGTGACCGCGCCGAACACATGCTGAACCAGTGGGAGCTGTGCCGAGAATACGCTGCGATTATAAGGTTTTCCGGGAACCTGCGTATGGCGCAGGTATGCTTGATAGGCTCGAGGAGTTTTGTGTGCGTGCGTTCGCGTGTGCGTGAGTGAGTGAGCAAGAGAGATGAGCTTGGAAGGGTGAACAGTGGGAATTGTTTGAAGAACAACCGGGGCTGCCGGGGAGAAGGGAGTGTGTATTTGACAAAGGTTCTGAGCAGGCCCTGGCGGCACTTCGTGGAGGAAGCTGGAAAATATGAAGCTCGTTATCCAAGAAGTCTGGAGGGGAATTCAAAAAGAAACTTCCGTTTGTGGCCTGAGTCAGAGCTGACGGCCGCGGGGCCGGTTTGGCTTCTCCCCCTCTCAAAACCTCTCCACCCTCAACTCAGGGTGTGTTGACCTTACTGAAGAGTAAGGACAACCCACACAGGGCATTTCACACAATCCACTGGTGTGTATTTGTTCACACATGCACACTTTCCCCCCTTACCTCTCTGAAGACAAACTTTTGGTCGGCAGGGAGGGGTTGTCCTCTCTTTTTACACAGCTGGACAGTGAGGTATGTGGAGATGTTGTCACCCACAACGCAGCCTGCAGGCTCCCTGGTGTTATAACGGATTTCACCGTCCAAGGAGAACTCAAAGAACTGAAAACACAACACATGTTGTTAGGGAACCTGAATGTGCATTTGTGTTTTCAAAAGAGATATAAAATTAGACAATATCGTTTATATCGACAGTTATATTCGCACCTTTTTTCAGAGTAGCCAATGAGAGAGAAGATACTGAGTCACATGCTCAATTTCCGTTTCTGACAAACAGATACAGGGTTTCCTGATTTTTCTCCTCTTGAACATTTAACCCCCTTTATAGAAAATACCAATATATATTGTGTATCGGTATTTAAATTAAATTAATCAGGCTATGATTTCTGGTCTATATTGCCCAGCCCTACTTACAATGACTGGCTGCCAGCTATTGACAAATGTGCTTATTATAAGTGGCGTTGGCTCCAAGTGTCTTTTAAATGGTGTAAACATAAATGTACATTTAAAACATGACTGGTCTGGATAGATGGCTGGGCTGGGGGCCCATCTGTAGTGACCTCGTTAAGACTACAGGGGGAGCCGGGCCAGTAATTTACAATGGCGATTAATGTCTTGTGTAAGCGCAAGGCAAAGAGCGATTACGGAGCATAGAGAAGGAGGTGGGAAGGCGGGAGGTATCTGAGATAAGTACAATGGGAGACACACAGGGAGAGGGGGTGGAGGGCATTAGAAACGTGACCAAGAGGAGATAAAGAGAGAAAAGAAAAGTGAATAATAGCATGGGGAAGAATGCAGGGAGGGAGGGGCGCAGGAGTTGTAGGAGCAGAATACTAAATGAAATGAAAGGAGAAACCTTAATAAGGCTATTACATACAATGTCTCGCTCTGAGGGGTCATGTAACAGGTGCACGTGACTTTATAGAGCAATATGGGCTGAGAACCACTGTTCTAGATGACAAAAATATAGTCTCATCTAGAGTTAATGGTTTCACAATAAATCACAGTAAAAGTCCTGATGATTAGTATTACCATTCTACATTTTTATTAACATTAAACCCATGTTTGATTACCACACTGAAAAAATAAATACCAGCATCAATTCAAGTTAGTAACAGTCTCTAAAGATGCAGGCACAGCATGCAACTGTCTGCGTCAACAAACACATGGATAAGTCAGTAAGGCTCATGAGGTCTTAGATATTTCTTTGTGCTTTTCAATATATTACTTGGTGAATTTGTGTGTGTATAAACACTTTTTGAAAATTCTCAGCACATTTGAACAATATCGTTATAATACTGATCAATTTTTGTCACTATAATTGTGATATGAAATGTTCATACCGTTTCATCTCTATTCTCAACTACCGTTAGTTAACCGTTAACTAATAAGAAGCTACAGCACATTCGGAGAGCTCCTACCCCATACCTGGTTCTGCCCCATGCCATGGCAAGTGTACAGGATCACATGTTGCCCATCGATCTTGTTATCATTTGGCGGGTTGTAATCAAAACAGTAGTGGACCATTCCCTTGTTCTTCAGCTATAAAAACAAAAACATATGTTTAATACAGCGACATAGCTAATCTGCTGCAAAGTGCTTCCCTTAATAAGCAAAACAGATGTGAAAGTGCCACATTTGGCTTTGCCCACCAATGTCGGCATAGTGTGAAACGACATCAAAGTACACCTTCACCTACAATGGAATATGGTTCGTTCTTCGTTTGGAGGGTCAGCTCTGAGATGTGATAAATGGACTGCACTGCATTTATATAGTGCTTTTCTAACCTTCCGGCCAAACAAAATGGATTTACAGTATTGCCTCACATTCACCCATTCATAAGCCAATGGTGATGTCTGATGTAAGGTGCCATTTAACCACCAGAAGCGGTTAGGGTTAGGTGTCTTGCTCTGGGACACCCAACACACTTGGTGAAGAGTTATCGGAGTTCGAACCAGCGACTTCTGGATAACCTCGCCCCACTCTACCTGCTGCCACCCTCAAGCAAAAACAAACAAATAATGAATATACTGTAAACAGAAACACACAACACTAAAGAAAAGGTTAAATGTAGTTACACTAAATTAGGGTTCCCCATTGGTGCCACTGAATCATCTTGTAGAAGTAATTAGAAATTATAAAACATTACAGTTACACAAATAAACTAACACTGATGGTCTGGTCTTTCTGCTCCGTCGCGTCAGCGAGCCGTTTATGCGCCGTCATCTGCACTACATCCTACCCCACCGGCAGCGCATCAGAAGCGGAGTGTCTTGTTGTGCTTTCGCTGAGTTTCCATAGCAACAAACCAAACAGAAATTATGATTGGCTGTTGATCGCGTTCATAAGCGTCCCAGAAGCGTCTTGCGCCAAAAGTAGAACTGCCACCTATTTTTAGCGGAGAGCCGCTCCTGGGCTGGGACACTTTGGTGATTCTTTTGCATTGACAAGAGTGTGACAGACACACACCCGGTGGAAAATGGGGGTTAGAAAGAGGAACATTTATTTCTCACCATTCCAAACAGGCCTGGCTGGTCGTGTGGGACATGGAGATCAGGGTAGATATTGTCCAGGTACCACTTGAAGTGCTTACAGCCCAGCTTCTCCCTCAACTTACGTCGCTCCGTCACATCTCCAAATGCCTCCTGGGAACAAATCCCCAAGTCTTAGTTCCTTCTTACCAACACTGCTGTTGCTGTGCCGTCATTGTCTACTCAATAATATGACGACATTTCTTACAACATAAATACGTTAATAGAAAACAAGCCAAAGAATCACTGAGCATCTCACTGACATGTCAGAAATGCCTTTCACTATGTCTGGAACTGTAAGCAACAGCACCACCTTCAGCTCATCCTGAAATATGCACCGTCACATTACAGACCCAGGATCAATGTACCTTTTGTCAAATTTTTTATTGAACACGATTTTATTTATTCAATTATCCTTACTTCCCAATTCCATACACACAATATTATTTACACAATTTGGTTGTGTAAATACATTTTTCATAAACAAAGCCCACACATTCCATCTTCTCTTTCTCATTAGTGATCATAGAGCCAGTGGTTTTGATGGTTAGGGCCGTGGGGGTGGGTTAGGGGTTCCAACCAGAGCACATCCAGAAAGCATCTGGTGGCCACACCAGCTCAGTAGGGCGGAGGGGCTTGGTAGCAGCCTTACGAATGGCAGTAGCACGCCTGAACGCAGCTCTAATTGGCCTTTCATCAGTTCCTTTGCTTACGAGGAGGAGGAGTCCAGTGGGAGCAGTCATTCGTCACTGGGAGGGAACGCATTGCTGTGCCCATAGCAGGCAGTGGGAACCAAGTGGAAAACACTGCATAGGCAAGGGGTAAATGAGGCGGTGTAGAGGGGAGTGATAGCCAATCAGCCCTCGTTGGGGGCGGGGCATGCTCTCTCAACGGGCTCTCAAACTCAATACAAGTATCTGGTTACAACCACAAACGACAGATCAGAACTGTACCTTTAAGCTGGGCTTATCTATGACCTTGGTTACAATACAATGTACACACCAGATAAACCAAGCCAAAGCAAATCATAATTAAACAAAGTAACAAGGCTAGTCACAATAATGTACTGTTTGGAGCTGTATAATCAACTGGTGATCATAGCCTTTGTGCTGTGGGATAGTCATAAGGCCAGACAGGTAGAGCGAAGGTTCATCTTTTGCAATAAAGCATTGTGTGCCCGACTGCCTGCCCACAGCAGTTTAGAAAAGAGGAAAACAAAGAAGAGTTTGTTTGAGACGTGTTCCGTTTGCTTCAGTCGGCCACAGTTGCTCGCAGAGAGGAGCAGGCGGCCATGTGATCCGTGTTTGGGGGGAGCTTCTGCTCTTAACTACGCCGTCACACCCTGGGCACAGATCATCGGGAGAGACACCAAAGACTGCACACACACACAGACACACACCCAGTGCATAGGTCTCACCTAGTCAAGGACAGGTGGGGTTACAGAGGTTGGTAATCACACACGGGAACGCATGACGGCGTCGCCGGTCACCTAGGGTGTCAGCCCCAATGGCACTCAAACCAGGGGAGCGTTGACGCCGCAGCGAGGAAGTTAATTGTGCACGAGAGCAGAGGATGCAACGAGGTGTGCGAGATGGATTTTATTATCTAGTTAGGTCTGTGGACCGGCACAGCTGTGCTGGGAACACACCGACATCGCATCAACGGTTATACATTACATTCATTACAGTCGTATTAGACAGCACGTTCTTTTTGTAAACACTACCTCCGTGCTTACTTACAAGGCGGGCGTGGGGGTTGCGGTGATAGTACATCTCCTTGTATTCGTCCATCCAGACCTCGGCAGCACGCACACTGTTGGCCAGGGCCTTCGCCCGCGAGTAGGGGGCCTTCTTGGGGAACACATGACCCACGTGGGAGCAGGGATGGACCTCCAGGCTGCCCCCACACTGCCAGATCTAAAAACAGGCCCAATGGGAATCAGCAGAGAGGATTTATGGTAATTCACCTCACAGCAGCGGACCAGTCAAGAAAGACTAGTTACACTTGTTTTCAGGAGTAGCTATAAATTGTCACACATCATTAAAAACATAAACACCCAATAGAAGGTGTGTCCAGGAGTGGCTTGGAAACTTAAATCACAAGCACACAAGCTCACATGAATTAGGCATGGCTGAAATTCCTCACCCTGAAGGAGAACTCCAGGTTCTCCCCTCCCCACACCTCCATGCCCGTGTCATACGTTCCCAGGTAATGGAAGTAGTTTTTGCCCACTGCAAAAAGCCCCCCCGCCATAGTAGGAGACCTGGCGGGAAACATTTCCATCCACTGATTTAATTGGCCTGTGTCTTATAGTATTAAGCTAACGTAACATGAAGTGAACACACCGATGCTAACACAGGCTTTGAATCCATTCTGTACATTGCATAGACAAACAAAAGGGTACTGCAGGCTATCACAGAGCACTAGACTGGGCATATTTCATGAGTTCACTGAATCATTTGTGGTTATGCATTTCCACTGATGCCTTCCAGACACACCTGATGACGTCGGTGGGCGACTGACGCCGTTTCTGCTCGTATTCCGGCACAACGTGCCAGGTGAATACCAAGCGCCAATCAAACCCCCCTATCTGGGGCTCTCCAGGGTTGCCTAAATATTGGAAGGTGTTCCAGTCAATGACGTCAATGATCGGACACACCACGGCCGATGGCTCCTCTTTGATCCTGGAGAGAGAGAGGTGATAGAGAGCTGTCGTTGGCTTGGTTTGGGGGATCTAAAACCTCACCTGAAAGCCAAAAGGGAACCCGCATCGATGCTATTCCGCCTGATTAGACATTCTCAGGTTAAAAGTTGTCCAGAGATGTCCGGGAACTGCATACTTTCATTCATAACATTCATAAGGAAGGTAAACCTTTACGAAGCCGTTTGGCTAACATAAAAAGCTTTTCTGTTATTTGGAAAATTGGGCTGGTTTAGTTCAGTAGTAGCAGAAGCACGTTAGTCAAGACAAGAGTTCTGAATTGACATGATTGAGCTTACTTCCTGAAATAAATACTAAATATAACTCACTAAAGCAATAGTAATATCCCCCAGGAAATACATTGACTACAAATAAACTAACTACAAATACCAAAGGAAGAGGAGGTTCTCCCCTCTCTCCCAGGGGAATATCTCACCTGTGGAGTAGGGGCTCCAGCCATCCTTCATGACACTCACAGTGGCAGTCCAGGAAGGTAAGCACATCGCCTGTAGCGATGGATGCACCTAGCAACCGAGCGCGCACAAGCCCCTCCCTCTTGTTGGCCCGGATCAGACGTACTTTTTTCAAACCGGAGATGTAGTTCTCCAATGGCTTCTTCAGATGAGCTGCCAGCAAATTGAACCATGGATTAGCAACTATATAGGAACCATAGCAACCATGTCCTGATGTTGTATACTTATCCTGTTGGGGTGTGCTTCGATTTGTAACACGTGTGTGGGAAAGGAAAGGGGTAAGATATATAATTATTATATTAATTTAAATGTTGCATTTACAAAATATTATAT
>JAODTR010002936.1:0-13196 GCA_025399935.1 Amblyopsis rosae
TGGGGTCCCTTGCTGAAGCTGCTGCCCCCGCGACCCGACTCCGGATAAGCGGATGAAGATGGATGGATGGATGGTTAATTATTTCAACCTCGTGCCAGTGTTAGTCACTTTTAGTCCTCTTTGGAAAGTATCAGAGTGGCTTCATGAATGCTGTTGGGCATGACAGTCATCGCACCCGTAAACATTAGTGATACACAAACACAGCATTTTCACTGCAATTTACAAATAACAAGAGTTCTTGTTGGTTCTAAAATTGTGCGACCTGCCAATTTTGAGTTTGATGAACACTCTCAAGAACACTTACAGTAATTTCATAGATGTAATGTATAATATTTTACTTGCATATATTATGCAATGAAAGACATAAGTACATGCTTTCAGCATTGCTCTGCTTTAATGCCATTTCTCGAAAAAAGCAGTGACATACGGTTGCTACCATCAAGCTACAGTATATGTTTGATCATATATACAGTATGTGTGTAAATATAATATTTTATATATTTATATACATGTACTATGTATAGAGAGAGTGGGAGGGGAGAGTGAGGGAGGGAGAGGGAGAGATAGGTAGAGAGACAGATAGGGGGAGAGAGAGAGAGAGAGAGACATCTACATATCATATTAGGCCTGGGTTGTCCCTTTAATTTCCGACACCATTTGATGAACATCTTTCTTTGCCTGCATCAACCCAAAAGGAATATTCTATCAATTCCACCTTTGTGTGTGTTTTGCATATTGATTAATGCCTGGCACACTGGACAACACACGAGAGACATTTTCATTCCATAAAACACACAGAAAAGTGGGACTTTGAAAATATATTGATTTAGTGTTCTATTTAATGACTAAAACATCTCTCGTTTTTACCCTGTCTTCACAACATCCCATTATGTGTCCTGTGTTTATGAGGCCGAGACAAAAATGAAATTGATTTGTAGTGCAGCTGCTTCAGATTCTCTACCGTGATGTGCGCTCTGTCATTGCCTGTTTGTGTGTCTGTGTGTCGGCCATCTTAATAAAAACGTCTTTACAAAAGGGGTAACGTTGTTTTCATATGGAAAATCCATCTTGAAAGGTACTTTGAAAAGTCGTACATTATCAAACATAGATCATACAGTATGTAAGGAGAGATGCATGTTCAGCTCTATTTAGTGTGTGTTAATTCTTACATACTGTACAGACACATTAATTGTCTGGCAACCAGGAAATGTGTGCAGGGCCGCACAACCATAACCTAAATGTGTCTTGGCTGTGGCGTGACCGAGAGACTGGGAAACATTAAACTTGATAAATGACCTCCCAATGACATGGCATATTACTGTATGAACGACAAAAGAAAACGGTAGAAGGACACAATCTGTTTGTGTGTATAGTTTCACAAGTGTGCTCACAAGTGTGTGTGCTCGTGTGTTACATGCTAGTAACGACCCCCGCCTTAATTCGCCTATGAAGAGTCTATGCAGTGGCCTTGCCGACCGAGCCTCCATTCAGGTGTCTGCGAGGTTCTGTGTGCATTGGTGTCCTCGTCGAGCCTACAGGGCCCCATTAGGTTGAATGCTAATCTGTCGTTTGCTATTCTCCTTGAGAGACCTTGGGCGAGAGCGGCGCTGAAGCACAGTGCAGGCGGACAGCGGCGCAGCGAATGAATGACGCCTTTTGTCTGATCGCAAAAGTCTAGCGAACTCCAACTCGAAGGCGAAGAGAGGGAGAGAACTGGAAAGGGAGACGAGTGTGGCGGGAAAGAGAGAAAGGAAGAAAGGAATAAGGTGTTTTGTTGCACCAAGGTTGCATGAGCCTCTGTTGAGCTAAAGCTCTGGTGATGCTAAAGCTAGATGCGTATATGATAACATTTGGTTAAACTTTTATGGCAAAATAGTTGCTGTTAGATGCGAATGACAGATGCAATGCTAACATCATAACGTGAGACCCCTTGGATAAGCTAATACAGGGTGTTTCAAAACGAGGGACCTTATTTGAAATCGCTATATCTTTGCAGCTACAAATTGCCCATGAACTTAGCGCTTGAAAGCGAGTTGTATAGAGCTTACTTGATAAAACTTCATATTTCATTACACCATTTGAACTTGTGTAATTAAAACATGTTGTCATTGTGAAATATTCTGCTTTGAAATTGGGGCCATCATTTTGAAACACCCTGTATATGTGTCTCTGTACTGGATAGTATGTCACAGTTGTTTGTTGAATACCCTTCAATCAGACACAGACGTACAGTATATTAATATGCATGTTATGCTGCAGTGCAGCTAATTAGCTAATTAGACTGTTGCCTTTGGTATTTAAACTGAACGGTTCCTGGTCTAAGCTTAAAGGTGCTATGTGTATAAAATGACCATATTCTCCAAACCACTAGGGGTCAGCATTTCACCAGAATATTGTGGCATCCTTAGTTCACCCTCCCCCTCAGAGCATCTACTCAATTATCTCAGTGAATCCACTAAAGATACTGGGTCAACACACACATATTACAGTCATACGGTAACAAAAGAAGCCAATAGGCAACAAAAGTTATTTAAACCTATTTATAACATCAAGGCAAGAATAGCACAATTCAATTAAACAGCTAAAGAACCAAAAACGTTTGTCCAACAAGGTCATTATGCCCTGTTAATTGAAAGCAGTATACTTACCAGTCCAGAATAAACTGAATCAGCATCAAACATTTAGGTTGCAACTCACTTCTGATGCATCCAGCGCTGAAAAGCAGCACGCCCAGGGCATATAGTATAGTAATGGGGCTGTAACTATGTCTTGTATGAACAAGCTAGGCTATAGTTTCACTGGAACAATGTTAACAGATTCACCTAAAATGCATTTTTATAGCCTATATGCCTTGAGAATATATTACTATAAGATAGATATTCACTCAGACTCGTTTTACTGATACAAATGTACAATATTTGTGTAATTAAGACATTTGCTGGTGTGAAGGCCCTGCCTTGTATCAGTAGGCCTCTGGTCCTGATTGGCTAGGTAGGCCCTAATTAGGCTGATTAAGGCACCTGGGCCTGTCACTTATATAGGTGTGTTCGAGCACAATGTCAGGTGACTCTCCTGGCACCACACATGTTGTTGGTTTGTTTCTTTGTTTGGTTTGTTTCTTTGTTTGGTTAGTTCTTAGTTTGGTTAGCATGCAACACGCACCACATATATTCAGTACTTACACCTACAGACATTCACGCCTCATTCTATGTTATTCTGTTTGTTAGTTAAGTGTTTGTTTTGATTACTTTGTTTGGTTTACGGCCCATGAGCCAGGCCGTAACACTAGATATAAATATTTTTAATATATTTAGAAGCCAAGGGGTGGCAAGAATGCAGCTCCATTCTTATAATACATCCATAATATCTCTCAGTGTATTTCTTCTTCTCATGTTTGGTGGATGGATGGATGGATGGATGGATGGATGAATGAATGTGTGGATGGATGGATGGATCGGTGGATGGATGGATGGATGGATTTTTAACTGTTTATCTTTTATTTATCTTATATTACACATATCACCTTTAAGCTGTGACAATTACAAACCCCGAAGAGAGATTTCCTTGCAACACATGAAGAGCTCAGTTGAATTCACATTCATTTCAGACCATTATTAGCCAAGATGTTTCAATTGAAAGCCTAGGATGAACGGACTGATCTCACAATGGGCCACACTTTAAAGTTCTGAGGAATTGGTTTAGAAACATTTTGTGGCATCAGCGTAATTTGACCTATCCTCACTTTTTATCTCTGTGAACTAACATTTAAGTTGTTCTGAACCTGTATCCCTACTTACAGCATACATGTAAGATAAGCAACTGGTTCTTTGTTATAAGCATGTGTTGTTTACTTTTTTCCTAAATGATAAATCTGTCATTATCATGTTTTTTGTTCATCTTCATTTTGAATGATTTGGAACAAAACATCATTTTGTTAAAAACATTTTGATTTGGTGTGCCATCATGGGGGGAAAAGCAAATCCTATAAAGGGGGTGCCACGGTTTCTAAAAGTTTGGGAACCATAGCATATAAAAGAGATTGAAAATTCTCATAAAAATGATGTTATGCCCCAGCAATGATTTTATGAGTCTCTGTGTTTTACCATACATTGTTGCATAGTTTCAAAGGGCAGTGAATCTTGCCATTGAATGTTCTGTATGTATAGCCTTGCTGGAGGAGCAGTTAGTTTGCCAGCCCAAACATAGTCTTTGTACACAAGCCAGAGATGCACCTGGATGCTGAACTTGCTGCCAGATAACCGCATCTCTCTATAGAACCGCTTACTTCATTCGACAAACTTTCTTCATCTCCACTCATCTCCTCCCAAGGCTAACCGCTCAATAGGCCACGCGTGTGTGTAGGCGCACACACGTTTGCGCATGATAGCGAGAGAGACTCACATTCATTTCATGAGATAAACACTTGAGCGTACGTACAAAAAGGGAGAACCCCCCCCCCCTCCCTTTTCTCATACTGTTTCACACCAAGGTCTCTGTCATTGTGTGTCTCTTTGCTATAAGCGGTCTTCTTTGAGGACATGGGCAGGGTCTGTGTTGGAGTTCACGACCTGCATGTTATTCTCGACTGGCTTTATAGACGTGGCAGCGCCAACTTAATTGCTAGCATGCTAACATTGAACATTGCTAGCACAGTTGGGTGAGAGATCTATTCATCTGCATACATTTGTGAGCATTAAGAAACAAATGTTTTAAGTTGTGTGAGAGTGTCTGTGTGTGTGTGTGTGTGCGTGTGAAGACCATACTTATTTGTACCACTAATGTACGTGATCATTTCACGTACCCTAGTACACACACTGTATGTGCACAAGCACACACACACACAAACAGACAAAAAATATTGCTCACACACAAATGCTCCTAAGTAGTAAGAGTATAAAGTAAAAGATGTGCAGCCTCACATCCCACCCACACACCTGCTGACCTGCAACCCAACAATAATTACACACACTAAGTTATACCAGAAAATTCCATATATACACGATCCAATTTGTTCAGTCCTGATACCGATAGAGATGCCTGCACTTTGGGCATCGGCTGATATAGAGTACCGATCCGATTCTCAGTGAGGAAGAGACTGGGAATCATGTTTTTGTATAAGGAACCATCAGGCTTGAACATTGCTTTCCTAACTCTGTAAAACATAATGTAACATGGGCTATATATGAATATAAGGACATATTACAATGTTGTCATTAATGTACATGCATTAGTTTGAGTGGTTTGGTTAAGTTGCTAAATACATGACAGACAATCTGCATTTTAGAAACCTGCTGTTGATAGTGTGGCCTGGGTAGGTTAGACATGGATGATGCTTGACAGTAGACCTATGCGTGTAAATAAATTTAATTGGATCAGCCCCATAGATTGAATACAACTGGCCAATTGTCACCGATACGGATCCAGCTATTTAAGTCAGTATCGGGCCGATTTCCGATCTCAGTATCATATCGGTGCCATGGCTAATCTACATATCAAAAGCACTCTCTCTCTCTCTCTCTCCCCGGCTGGTTGATTAGGGGGTAATTCTAGAGAGGGTTGAAATGCACCTTTGTGCCCTCGGGCCCCCTGAGTGCCAGGGAGGAGTGTAACCTCACGGGGAGAGACTGGAGCAGTTTAGAGGGTAAAGTGTTAGAAGCAGAGAGAGGAAGGAGGGGAGGAGAGGTGGCAACATCAGATCAGGCAGAGGAGAGGAGGAGAAACAGTGGGAAGAACTTGTGAACAACGGTCAGGGTTTTACAAAGATACTAGATATGGAAAGCTGAAAGGGGTGCTTAAACTACGCCTCCCTAAGTGCATTGCTGTCCGCTATTTGTGCATACAGGAGGTTTTGAAAGTGTAGGACCACAAACACACTTTTTAACCTCTTTTACCTATTATGCTAAAACTACACCTCCCAGAATTCAGTTTGCTTTGTGTACAGTTAGAGGAGCTCTTAGCGACACAAACGCACACAAACACCCAGTTCCTGTCAGGTAATTAGTCGTTAATACGTGTTTAATTAACCTTGGTTAATCAAGATGGTGGCCAATAATTGCAAGCAATCAGTTGGCATAGCAGCAGATACAGGGGTGTTTAGCACAGCAGGGGTCCATCATGCTGTGAACACACACCACACGCACATGTGTGTGTGCGTGCGTGCACGCACGTGTGTGTTTATGGGAAAATATATCACTTTCTATATCCTATTTAGAACAAAAAGGTGTCTGTCGTTGGGAAGACGTTTCAGAGGAGCTACAGTAGATGTTTGCTGTCATAAAACTGCATTGCGACCATGTGCAACAACACAAATAGGTGGATTCACATAGATGTTTTTGTTGCTGTCTTCAAATAATAATGTTCATATTGGCGAGAGCTTAACGCACTTCGTTTTTAATTCAGTCAGGTTTATTTATACAGCTCTTGATCACAGTCTCAAAGTGCTGCGCAGGAAATAAACAACATCCCCAAAACAGGAGGAACCCATCGTTCTGGGGTGGAGAGAGCAACAACAATGATCAATTATAAATATTGAATGACGTATGCAGTAAACAAATACCAATACGTTGTATAAATGATTTAGCTTGTGTAATGGTTAATTAATTGTTCCAGTCCCTTAAACTTTTAGATAATTTGTTAGGGGAAATGCAGCTGACTATGCAGGCGGAATTCTCCGCATTGAGAAACGTCAGGCCGACTGCGCATGCTAATAAATATCGGGATCACCAGTCACATTGTCATATTGACAGTTAGATTGCCTCTCGGGCCGCGCACCCGGTTTGTGAGTCACGTCCAGCCATCACGCCTTCGCGCCTCTCCCTCTGCTCTGCGCCTTTTGTCCTTCGCTCCAGGCCATGATCCCTCCGTCGCTGCTCTGTCATGTCACAGCCTATTATCTCGCTCGCCGCGACCGAACGTCTCCGCTTTCCTGACTCGCCGCTATCGCTGTTCATCCTGCCCCCTTCGCAATGCCAGGGGTCAGCTTACGCTCGGCGGCAGAGCAAGTTTGCCTTTCATTGCGTTTGTATGTACGTGTGGTGTTGTGGGGGGTGAGGTGTTTTGCTGCTCTGCGTTGGTGTGTTAAAAGCGCCTACTAGACCCAGAACTACCAGCTAATTATCCCAGGTTAAGTGCACATATGTGTGCATGCACGTGTGTAGGTACGTTTGTGTTTTCGGAGCTACTCACTCACGTACAGTACAACACAGACGTGATGTGAGAGTTTCTGTTCAGGGCCACTAGTAGTAATTAAGCCTGTGTTGTAATCAAAAACATCCACGTCCTCATGAATAGAACTGTTAAAGCAACAATCTATTGACAAAGGAAGCAGCCAGGCAGCTATCTGTTGCTCCAAACCAACCGTTAATTAGTTGAACCCATTAATATTGGTATGAATGAGCTAGAGTGGTGAATATTAGAGAGAGTGTGATACACGTATGAACTACAAAAAATCTAAATATTACCAAGGATATTTGTCAAATTTTCTAGTAAAAATATCTAACTACACTTAATATAAGACACAATTACCTAACAAGAGCTCATCTATCCAGATATAATGTCTCATTTAAAGAAATATTACCAAGCTAATTTTCACTGTAGATTTATTTACTTATTATGAGCAAATACGACCTCGTATTCATCACTTTTTTTAACTTATTTTTTAAAAGAGCAATTTTTTGCAGTGTGGGGAGACTAACATTTCAACTTTTTGTATTGGCAGTTCCTCTATAAATAAAATTTGTTTTTATATAACCTTGCATGTGAATAAGCATGGTTTAATGGTTTTATGTTAATCTTTATTACAATTAATATGATTTTTTATTCAGTGAAAATGCACTGTAAGAGGTTGTATACATACAGATATAGAGTTTGTGTATCCGACATAATAGAATAGTTAGCTGCCCTGCCTGTTTATTTGGAAAAAAAGCCTCTTGCTGAGTATTGACTGGTCCTCCTGTGTGTGTGTGTGTGTGTGTGTTTACATGCATGTGTGTACAGTATGGATGTCTATTTGTTTAGGTATTGCTTTGTCAAGGCCGCAAGGCAAGGCAAGTGTGTGTGTGTGTGTGTGTGTGTGTGCGCGCGTGTGTGTGTGTGCGTGTGTGTGTGTGTGTTTCACTGGCGGGAATAGAGTAAACAGGCATCTGCATCTCCTCCAGGTGGAGCTCAATGATAAATTGGAAGCACAGCGCTATTGACCAATCAGCTGTGTGTGACTTTATGTGTGGGGTCGAGGTACTGTGCTTGTTCACGTCTCCTCTTCAAGCGCAGGGCACTGAGCACTTTACATATCCTGCAGTGATATTTGTCAAAGTGCTGCAGGTTAAAGACTATATGGACCCATGTAGTGTGAATGTGTATGACTGACTATTACACCCATAAGCGCGGGAAAAGCATCTCCTGACACTTCAATTTGAGGAAAATGTCTTGCCACATTAACTCAAAACAGGGGGCTCGGTTTCTCACACATCCTCAATAAGCGACCAAATGTTCACTGGTGAAATAAGCTGGCGTTAAAACCTTGACGTAAAAACCTTGAAGTTGTCTTCCTCAGTCAGTTAATAACTTTTGTGAATGCTTAATTAGATATAATCTTTGTAAAGGCAATGACCCGATATCAATGAACTGTATTACACAGGCCCTTTTGAAAGTGAGCCGCCACGCACATACGTTCACTATAACCATGCCTTCTGTGTAGAACTGTTGCCTGGCAACTTAAGAGACATTCTCCGAGGCCTGCATTATGAAGTGGGCCTTGATTATTTCAATGGTAGAGCTTTCTAATTAGGCAACTCTGTCCCGCGCATTGATTTCTATCGAGGCAGCGGGGACTTTTCAGTAGCAGTGCAGTATTATAAAACTTGTTATATGTTCAGTAGTCGCATAGATGGCTGGATGTTATTTCCACAGGGAAATAAATAGTGTTTGCCGTATGTACTGTAAGAACAAGCTGTTCTGGTGATTCTCTCTCTCTCTCTCTCTCTCTCTCTCTCTCTAGACCTCTCTCTCTAGACCTCTCTCATTCTCTCTCCACCTCTTTCTCCCTAAGCAGAGAGAGATAAAGGTCATGCCCTCTTTCTGTTTTCCACATGCCAGCCAACTCCCAGAAGCCTCTGTGTTGACACAGCCTCCACAATAGGAACTAAAGGCCTGCCATTATTGGCCTAGCCCCCGGCGCAGATACCGCTGTCCGGGGTTATCCCGGCCAGGCCAGTCAGCGCGGGCCCAAAGCCCTGCTGAATATCAGCCTAGACACATAACACTAGTCCCCCCAGCCACCGCTCCCCACCAACCCATCCCCGATACATTGTCCGGCCATTATTCTGTCCACCACAATGGGACTCTGCACACTTTTTGGACGTCATTTTCCAAGCGGAGACAATCACAATAATAGCCTTCGTTTTCTTTGTGTCCCATTGTGTTTCTCCTTTTCAATTTTTTTTTTTTTTTGGTACAATGTTCCCGCTAACACCCCCCCCTCCCACATTCTACTCCGGTTCGTACCACAAAAGCCCCTGATACTACAGCGGCAAATTAAATAAAGCTACCAACCCGAACGCAGCCACGGATGAGGAGAGAGCAGTAACAGTGTTCCGGAGGAGACAGGCAGTGGGTGAGACGGAGAGTGGCCGAGAGGCCCTCAGGAACGGCGGGGAAGAGGAGGAGATGTGAATGAATAGAGAGGAAGGAATTCTTCAGCTTGAGAGAGAGAGAGAGAGAGAGAGAGGGAGAGAGATTAATAAGAAAGCCTCCAAAGTCCAGTTTCTAGAAGATTCTAGAAGAACGAGGAGCTAAGCTCCTTTCTCCTTCTTTCCCAGAGATGATTGTAGATCGGGGGATGGATATAGCTCCTCACCCCCCTCATCCAGTGAGGTAAGTTGTGATTTATTTGCTCTTGGGGAAGTGTTGGAGGGCTGTTTGAGACACCCATGTGTGTGTGTGTGTGCGTGTGCACGCATGGGTGCGCGCGTGTGTGTGTGTATGCGTGTGCGTGTTTGTGTTTTTGTGTGGTCACATTTGTGAGAGCATCTAGCCTAGAGACTCCTCAACATGCACCTCTTGCTTTGTGTGTATTGGCGTGCGCAGTGCCATGCCAGTCTGTAGTAACTCACAAAGTAACTGGAAGGCATTACCATGGGGGAAAGGTCCTAACATTAATTAGAGGCGCCATGTCATTGAGGAGGTTTGTTGCGTTTTGGCCTTGCATCCGGAGACAACATCTGCGATTGTGGGAACTGCAAAACACACTTGTCAAAAGTGGTTCCAGAGCGAAGACGTTTCAAAACACAGCTCTTATGTTGTCGTGGGGACAGGTGAAACAGCACTTAGTGAATGGAAACACGTGGTCATCGTATTCCACCCTGACTCCTGCATGTCTATTTTGAACAGGTGCTTCCGCGCACACGGCTTTGCGCAATGCAGATACAGTTGAGCGCTTTTTAATGATGATGAGCAGGACATCATTGCATCTAGTGGGGTTTAAGACCATGCACTAGTCCAAGCTAGTTACCAAACGTTTACTCCTTTTTACTTTTCCTCGTGGTCACGGAGCTCCTCTGAAAATGCTGGGGTGTGGATGCCAAACTTTTTATGAATGTGAAGGAGAAATGTTGTGTTGTTGTTGTGAGGACACAAACTGTCGGTTGTAGGCACGTTGTGTTGCTACTGCTGCAGCGTAACAACACAGCTTGAGCTGCATCTGTGTGAAGGCTCCATTGGTAAAGTGACCCAAGATGTGTTGGATGGACCGTGGCATATCGACGCATTCAACATATTAGAGGGGGTGTTCAGACTACTATGTTATCTGTTAGTAGAGAATAAGGAACGTATGAGGAAGTGGTTGGGGTGTGGGGGTCTTGGGGGGGAGGGGGGGGGGGGGGGTAAAGGAAAGGCCAGGTGAGGAGTGCTGCTCTTTTGAGAGCCGCGGGTTGTCACTGGTCCCGTGGAGCCCGACCTCATTTAGGGTTAGAGAGGGAGAGAGAGTGAGAGAGAGTACCGGTAGGGGGGGTTGGGGGGGGCGCTCATCCAGAAACACCGCACTGCTTCCCCATTCTCTGCCTCACCTCCCGTGGTTACCATCAGAGAAGCGAGGGGAAAGGAGCTATTGCTTCAGATGAGAGAGAGAGAGAGAGAGAGAGAGAGAGAGAGAGAGAGAGAGACCCTTCAGCCTCCCTCAAACCCTTTAAGAAATGTCCCCTGGTCATTTGACTTCACTGAGGGGGGCCCTGATATCAAAAGCCCCCCTCCACCCCTCTCTTTCCTCCTTGGAAATATATGAAATGTCACTAAGGATAGGAGGCGCGGTGGAGGAGGTCTTTTCTTCTGCCGACAGGAGTTGCATCATTTATGTCTCTTATCCACCTTGTATTGTTCTTTGTTCTAATGCTGTACAGATAAATGACATGTGTGTGTGTTCCTGGAAGTGTTTATAAAATCATTTTTGGCAAAACTCCCCCCGTCTTGGAGCCTTTGACCAGCCTTGTCTTTAACTAGATAGCTCCATTCAATGACGCTACACATTATTATTATATATATATACAGTATAATCTCCATCCATCCATCCATCTTCTCTTGCTTATCCGTAGTCGGGTCGCGGGGGCAGCAGCTCCAGCAGGGGACCCCAAACTTCCCTTTCCCGAGCCACATTAGCAAGCTTTGACTAGGGGATCCTGAGACATTCCCAGGCCAATGTGGAGATATAAGAGAGAGGGGATATATATATATATATATATATTATAGTATTTATTTACTGTTGCATGTGTACTGTAAATAAACTAAAGTATGTACCTTGTGTTGTAGCTAACATCTAAGTGAAGTGATTCGATTTACCTGCTAGCTCAGCATACAGCTTTGTATTGGGTGTGTCATTATAAAGGACTATCACCATTCCTTGATGTCATGTATTTTTCCTGATAAATTTGGAGGATTTCAGCTATCTGTCATAGTATGACTTGTCACCCGGAAGTCTACAAAAATACATTAAATTAATGGTTAATTAAATAATTAACAATAATAAGTGAGCTAAATCACTAGTTCTATTGTTATGTGTATATATATATATTGCAGTGTATCCAATGCTTTATAGGATTATTTGTGCTTTCCTTAGCTTGTCTGTGCTGTTGACTATAGCGGTGGGGCTAGCTAATGTGTTTTGAGTTTTAGTTCCAGACTAACTCCACTGGTAGCCTGGTGAAAGTTGTTTCTGCCCAACACGGGGTGTCTCATTTGGCTGGGATTGGACATGTCTAGTAGCAATAGACACAGAAACAGACACGCATGCGTACGCACAACACAGACACAGACATATGCTACACACTCAAAAGCATTCAGCCTGATATGCTAAATCTCACTTTGACAGTCAGCATTTTGTGCCGCTTTGTGTGTGTGTGAGTGGGTGCGCGGGCGTGTGCGTGTGCATGTGCATGTGTGTGTGCGTGTGTGCGTGTTTGCATAGTTGTGAAAGGCTATGAATATGGTAGAGCACTTTTGTTCATTCCAGTGCTATTTTAAAAATAACTACTATATTTTAAACAAAGAGCTTTTCCGTAGTTCAATACAAATAAAATTAAAGTTAAAATGACGTTGCGTCTCTGTTTATTCAAATTGAAGAGTTGTCAGCTTGCTTTATTAAGCGATAAAGCCAGGCCAAACAATAGCCCAGTGTAATTTAATTCCCAGTTTTGTTATGACTATTTTTCTGCATGCTCTGGAAGTTTGTGTGGCATTGCCGATTACACAGTTGGAAATGTTCCAACAGTCAGGAAGTAAATAAATCCCATGGGTGATCTTCACGCCGATATCTATATCTTGCCGTGTTCACTGTGTGCCTGTATACAGTACTGTATGTAAATATGTATGTGTGTTTGCATGAGCTAGTCAGGCTTCATTGATGTGTGTGCGTGTGTGCGTGCTTGTGCGTGCGTGCGTGCTCTGTGTGTGTGCGTTTGTGTGTTGGCCAGGGCTGGTGTCGGGGGGTCTCAGTGGGACTATCATTGCCTGTAATCCTATTCATGGTCTACTAATCTGTGTTCGCTGGGGTCACTCTGGCACATGTCACACCTCGTTTCCCTTCCTCTGGATTTCACCCTCGTAGCCTTCTTTCTCTTCTTCTTGTCTTTTGTCATTATCATGCCCAACCCCCCCCCTCCCTCTCTCTCTCTCTCTCTCTCTCCCTCCCCCCCTCCCTCTCTCTGACGGTG
>JAODTR010002937.1:0-13194 GCA_025399935.1 Amblyopsis rosae
GCAGTTCTCGCTCCCTGCGGGCCCCGTAGTAAAACTACTAAGGGATATTAAAATAGGAGTGGGTGGTGCCCCGTTTTGAATATTAATAATAATAATAATTGTACTTGACCCGCTACAATATTTAACTAAAGTTTCAAGTCACTTTAAAATTATTTTGTTTTAATAAATGCTTAAATTCTATAAATGCTTAATACACAAAAGCGGCCGCTAGGTGCCTTTTGTTACCGAATGCACCATTTCATCCTAACCAATATAATAATCAAAAATATGTGCAATTATGTAGCTATGTAGAATTCAGACACAGTTTTGAATTTGATTTTGTTAGCATTATTGATTGAGAATTAATGAATTGCAGTAATATTAGTGACTAAAGTACCTTCCATAACCGTCTAGTCTCTGGAGGGTCGTCGGCAGGTTGTCAATCAAGTCTCTGATATCACGGACACTTGCAGTTAGCATGATCAGGCTGGTGAGGGTCTCCACATGTTGGGAAGTCACGCTGTCATCCGTCTCCTCACCCAGCACAGACTGGCACAACCTGGCCAGCAGGGCTTTCTTTAAGGCTTTCAAAGCACCAGCTCTAACTGCAAAACATGGCAAACGCTGTTAAAGGAACTGTGTATGATCCTGTCTGCCACTAGATGTCACACTAGAGCACCGGCATATCAGACCAAAACACATGCTTGGTGGGACATGCACACCCATGCATTAACATGCACGTGTGGCCAGCCCAGCTATGAAAACAAGGAACAGAGAAGTGTGATGTCATTCTCTGCTCAGGATGACACTACTCCACTATTTACAGAGCCAGGTACTTCTACACAGTCCTGGATCCGTAAACAGGAACATAAACAAAGTAACATAAACAACAACAATGCCCTTGGCTTCGCAATGCATTTCAATGTGTGGGGCGGAGCTTCAGAGGGAGTTTGTTTTGATTTGAGCTGAAAGCATCCCTGTTTTTAAGATCAACATGTGGAAAAAGGGCATAGTATGTTCCCTTTGGTTAAAGTATTGTGTATATTCCACCTTTAATCAATCTACCATCAAGGCTTGGTACAGCGTTAATAATACTCAACATCAACGCACCGTCTGGGAGTGTGGCCGCAGTGTCCTCTCTAGCCTCCACCTGCAGGTAGGTGTTCACCACAGGCAGGAGGCGGTGGGCCCGTGCCCCCCCACCCAGGGCCTCCATGGTGGCTGGCTCCAGGCACCACAGCTGGAAGGACAGACGGTGGGCGGGGCTGCTCCTCAGCAGCAGGCAGGCCAGGGCCTGGCTGCAGGGCGGGGGTCCTCCCTCGGGGAGCAGGCAGTGGAGCAGCACGGCCGCCGGCACCAGCGACGCGCTGCCCGGCTCCCTGGAGAGCTCCTGGGCCAGGAAGGCCTCCAGGGCGGGGCTGGAGCAGGCTGTCAGCAGGGTGCCCAGGCCCTGGAGGAGATGTGAAATGTACACGTCATCACACGTCATCACCAAGCCCCCCCCCCCCCCAGTGTTAATTAGGGTTGGGTACCGTGTTCTGGCACACTGTTAATAGTGCTGACATTAATTGTAGTTGTAGCCTACAGGGTTAAATCCTCAACTCGGACGTTGTAAATATTGCTGCTATAAGCAATAGGCCTAGTTGACTTGTGACCTGTGTTGCGCATGTGACCTAGTTCCTGCTCTCTCATCATACCGCTGCTAAGAGTTTGCTCCTTGCTTCAGTCTCAACTGCAAATGACGTAGTGTTATACACGAACACCCGACAATGTATTGTATTATTGTAAGTGGGAATACAGAAAAAAGGTCAAGCTTGTTTTTGGCTCGCCGTAGCCGTGATTGTGTTGAACATTGAACAAGCTGCAGGCTGTGCAGGGATGATGTCATCTCACTCGCGTTTCTCTCGTTACACGCTCTAAGGTACCGAAATCCGGTACCAATTGATTTGACCTCAATCGATACTCGGTAGTGCCGAGTTCGATACCCAACCCTAGTGTTATTTCACACCAGTCACATCTACAGTGTGTCAAAGCTAGATTACACATTTCCATACATTCACAACACTTCAAGCTGCACATCTTAGCTTTTAAAACAGGTGAGGAAACATGTTCTCTGAAGCGTGGTGCTCTCTCTCCCTCAACGCTGCTGGGGCAGAGTTGTGTTTAGAGGGCATTTGAAATGGACTCCTCAGAGGGCCTGCTTGGGAAACTAAACTGCAAATTGCCACACATTTCTTCACACAATTTATGTGGGGAATAGATAGGTCACGCTGAGCCTTCATGGTGACTGAGTGGAAAGATGCTAATAAATACATTAGGAAACCAAGTGTGGGTGAAGGTCCCATGCCACTAGGTTAGGATGATCCCAATAAGACTAATTCCCCACCATGGTCCCATCAGTACCTGCAGGTGAGCCCGAGACACGGGGAGGCGACAGGGGCGGTCCAGGGAGGAGAGAGCGGTGGCCGTGTCAGCGGCGTCTGTCTCTGTCAGGATCTGCAGCGCGGCTTTGCCGTACACACCCAGCTGGGCGGGGCCCTCCTCCCCGTCGCCCGCAGCGACCAGCCTCCCTTCTGGCAGCAGGAGCAGAGCGGAGACAACCCTCTCCACCTGGGGGGGCTCCATGAAGCTGTGCAGGGCCAGCAGGGCCCTGAGGGGCCGGGAGGGGCTCCCGGTGGGGGTGGGGCCGGGCTCCTGCTGCAGCTCCCGCAACACGGCTTGCTCCGCGGAGTCCAGGTAGGGCTGCAGGAGGTCAGAGCGGCAGCCCTGGGCGGCACTGAGCAGGGCCAGTGCGCCGTCGCTCAGAAGGCCGCACAGCCGCCTCAGACGCACGGGGCCCAGGTGATGCGGCGGGAGCACCGAGCGCTCCAGCGCCAGGAACCACTGCTCCAGGCAGGGCTGCCTGAAGGTGGCCTCCAGCGCACTGGCCACAGCCTGGGGACAGAGGGTGCTGTGGTCAAACTAACTCAACATCAAACCTAAAACACCTCTCTCCATTCAATTTAGAAGCTGCCAGGGCTGTGTGCCATCACATGTTATTCATTCAACGATAAGCTCCTCTTGTTTGTGTGTGCTTCAATAGCCATGCCTGGTTCAGTTCATTAGTATTTAGCTAAACTAATGCTTAAAACCATCAATGAACCTCTCCTCTGCTAATCAATTAGATATATTATCTTACGGATAATAGGGACCTACTCTAAGTAGCGCACAGACACAGCACAATAGATTTGACTGACATTTAAAACTCCCTCGCTTCTTTAATGTGTCATTAAGTGAGACCACTAGGCCATGCAATGGAACATGACTACCATAAAATATAGCAAAGTCAAGCGTGCACTGTCCTGCTTGAATTGTCCCTTATGCCGACATAAGAACACAATGGAGCCACAGCTCACTGGTAATACTGAACAAGTAGAAACTAGGCATGCCTTGTTCAGCCGGCCGCGGGCATGAGCCAACACCATAGGCCAATACATAGCTTGGCATGCAAGGTTCCTCTGTTAAACGCCACAGACGTTGGAATCCAACACAATTAGTGAATTACTGCCACCTACTGTCTACATGGTGCATTACCACCACCTACTGTCTAGAATGCAGCGCATGCGGTTTTTAACAAGCTCAGTCAGTCAGTCAGTCAGTCAGTGGCATTTAGTCATATTGGCCGGTCCCACTACACGCGGTCAGGCAAAAGCATGCACAAAAGGGTCATCAATAGGGGGAGGGGGAGAGAATGGAATGAGCCGATGACAGCTACCGTGTGGTGAGTACAAAGGAATGCAAGACATTTTTGTAATGCATGTTTAAAGTGTATTTCCACACATATTGTGGAATATCCCATTAATTAAAAAGCTGTATTTAACCTGTTCTTTGTTGTCCTCTTTCGCAGAGCAATTGTCACCGTCCAGGAAGAGTCCCGATTCGTCCTCTGACTTCTTCTCTACTATTTCTGAGTTGACCTCCTTGAAGTCTCTTAGCTTGGTCACAAGGTCCAGGAGAACTCCCATCAAAACCTTCAAAAGCGGGGCTCCTTTGTCTTTCGGGAGCTGTGTAGAGGGCGTGACAGCTAAATGCTCAACAAAACAAGCTTACATTACGGCAAACTCCTGTCACTAGCTGTGTGCTCTTACTGCGTTAAAGTTGTCCACCGTGGTCTTAACGTAAAGCAAAGTCTGCTTAATCGCAAGCGGGAACTCAGCCACAGCCATGCTATCCAGAGACGCCTCCACATTCGTCCTGAAGCAGTCCTCAAGCAACGCGCCTGGTCCTTCGTTAAAGGCGTCTCTCATCACTGCAGCAAATACAGCCGGACTTGGAGATGCGTTGGGAAGGTGGGCAGCGGATTTAAACTGTGAAACACAAAGATAACTAGTTCATCATCAACAGTTCTACAGCCTGTAGCTGCCAGGCCCAATGGGCTTGCAGCCTGTCAATACTAAAACTTGCAGTGTAGTCCACCTAGAGCGGGCCATACCAGGATGGTCACAAGACTAATAGTTAGGATATTCAATTCACGATTGCCGTAGGATGTGATGGATTATTGAGCCATAAACACAACATTTGACTGGTGGCAAAATGTAACGTTTGGCTGCGAGTTTGCCATGAGGGTGACATGTGCTGGTTATCCCAGGCTAAGCTATGCTTGGTATGCTTGGGGCCGTTGCAGTTAACGGGAGGCGCTGGGTGATACACACATGCATAATTAACATGATATCAATATTATCATTATTGTCAATAGCATTAGTCAATAGTATATGGCGACACCCGTAGGTAAGCCACAACTGTGTCACTGCAGGCCACCAACCTCCTCACTGCATGGCTCAGGGATCCACCTGGCGTAATAGTGATGCAGGCGGCACACTGAGGGATGTGCAGCGCCAGACACCACCAGCTCTCTGTCGTAGTGCAGCAGGGCCAGACACAGGGGAAGCGGGTCTCTCTGGCAGTGGAGGACGTCGGTGAGAACCGACGCCATGTACTCGTACACCACACCTGGGGGGAAACACGGCCACATTTGATGGTGAGAAGTACCGTGACCAAGTACTTAAGACCTTAACGATTCTTCGAGTTGTAACCGGTTAAGTCAGTCACAGCTTTAAAGGTGCGTTGTGTGGAGTCAACTGAGTTGGAAATGTACATACACGGTTAGGCTATATATCCGCCTGTATATCCACCTATATAGGCCTAGGCCTAATGTGAAGGACTCCCATGTGACGTTTATGTAAAAACATTACTGCAACTCATATGAAGCATTGTCAGATAACGGTAGCCTGCCTGTGAAACCAGCAAAGCTTCGTCCACACCTGCTAGGACAAGAAACAGATCCCTGATGTGAAAGGAGGATGTGCTGGCAACCAATGGGTCCAACGATGCCAACATCGTGATGTCTGTCAGCCATCGAGCCATGGACGATGGCATCGTCTATCGGCCTAACCCTAGTTGCTATATAGCAGTGTTCCATGGCCAGTGGGAACCCTGAAAAAGGTTTCTGTTTCATAAGATAAAATAGTTCCTAACCTTTGTCAGCTGGGAGTTTATTGCGGATTTCGAGAGCAGCGGGCACCAGGCCACTGAAGGGGAAGGTTTGAGTGATGAGGTCATCACTCAGCGCCGGGCCAAACTCTTCCATCTCGCCTTCGGTGCCGTCCATAATGACATCCACCATGTCCAGCACATCTGAAAAATAATGCATGAGTACCGGGTTATAAATGACACTCACATTTGTAGCACGTATGCCTGGAGGAAATAAATAGATATCAGCAAAGCTGGCATTCTAAACCAGGCTTTCACTAGCTACGATCAAGTACAACTATCTTTGCTTTGCACTGTTATTATGTATTGTACGTATAAACTTATGGCATCTATCCCCATTTTTTACAGATAAACAAGATTAAATGTCTGGGGCCTTTAGGCCTATCTGACTGTTTGAGACACAGCAATCATGCTAGTTTGGAAGATCTGGGACTTTTTCCCAGCACACAACATATATTATTATCATAATCATTATTACTACTATAATAATAATTTAAAATGAGTATTACTATTATTATTAAGCATTATTTGCTTTTTATACATAGAGGAAATAATAAATAATAATACTAAACTATTATTGATACTATATTAATAATAATAATAATTATTATTTATGACAGCACCCACCATCAATATGAGATACAGGGATGCTTACAACATCTCCCTCCAGGCCGCTCTGGTTAGCCTGCATGTAGGCGGCCTCCTGCACTAGGCCAGCCACCTTGTCAGTGTAGATGTAGGGGCTGCACACCAGCCTGTTCAGGGCCTGGGGACGAAGCACACACTATTTAAATAAGTGGACAAAACCCTCTATGACGTTATGATTGTTAGTCCGTCTGGGGAGTCGTTACTTTAAAAAAAAAAAATACAGTTGATTAGATGAACTATCTGGTAAACCTAAACCACGCCTCTATAGCTATCAATATGACACTGATTGGTAAGTTCAGTTGCTACTAGGACACATTCCCTATAACAAAAATTCTTTCCAGACTGATTCTCGCTACGAAAGTAAACTGAAGCCTCAAGTCGCCATTCAAGGAACTGCAGTATTGCGTTGAATTCATTTCTCAGCATCAGAGGCAAAAAAGCTAAATGTATAATCACAGTAGCTACTATTATTATTATCAATAATTACTACTACTACCACCACCACCACCGAAGCTCCACCTCCCAAACTGGATACACATTGCCAATGTTAGGAATGTTGTGTGATGTGGTCTGCACCACTTTTGTTTGTGTTCCTATTTACAGAGACAGGATTGTGTATGAATCACCAGATATACAATGGTCAGCTAGCAGACCATGAATAGACATTTGCAGAGATAAAAAATGAAAAAAGAAAAGTGTGTTAGCTAAGGCTGAACGATTTGACCTAAAATAAAAATCACAATTAATTATATATTTTTGCCTTTGTTTTGATTTTGTTTGAGTCCTGCTCCATGATAACCTGACATTCCATATGAATTGTCACAACTCAATCTGGGGAGCCGTACATTAAAACTGTTTGTAAAGGGCAGGTACTTATATAAATAAACAAAATACTTGTCAGTTGATTAGATGAACCATCTGGTCGTTTTCGTTGTTGGTACTTTTTGCTGATTGGTAAGTTCAGTTGCTACTTGGACACATTCAAAATGATGGCCTAGGCTTTCCCGATTCTCGGGGCGAAAATTTTACTGAAGCTAGGTTAGCTCCATGATGCTTCCATTCAGCCGACTAGACGGGGCGGAGTTACGTGAATACAACACAACTATAAATAAAGAATATCTTAGAATATTTTAGAAGGAATAGCTTAGAAGTTATCATGAAGGGAGGCGCCGCCGCTAAAGTTATCTCTTTGCTTCGATCTTGGATGGAAGAAGGCGCTATGGAAGACCTACGAGGAGCAGACATATTAACAGTAGGTGTAAGCCCACCTTGCTTTATAATAAGTTAATTACGTTGTCTGTCACGCATATGAGTCTGTTCTGCTCTGCTCGAATAAATGTGACACCACCTTAGCTGCCGTGTTACGAGCCATTGACGTGAAGTGTAGTTTCAATTTACATCTGTTGTAATAACAGATAGCGATAGTGGTAATAACAACAGCGTTTCTCAGTAGATGCTGCTCGTTTATTGCCATGCCTGGAATTGTCACTTGTTACAAATAGACTTATCTGTAAAACACCTATATACGTAGCACTTGATTGAACATGATTTCAACAAAAAATTTTATGAGATGTTCTGAATTTCGGAATTGATTAGTTTTCAGTTAATCGTCTAGCCTTACAATAGCTCAACTCACCCTTAGGTGTATACAGTATATTTACATTCTGAAAATAAGTACCGGTAATAGGTCTACATGCAAATTAACATGAACAAAAATGGATGATAGAAAATGCATCCACCTTCTCCAAGAACAGGATAACAGTCTCTTGGTTAGCTGGGTCCAGTCTTTCCAGGTGATCAAGCCAGAGTTCTATCTCTTTCCATGTGTGCTCAAATACACCACTGTCCTTCAGCACCTGGATATGCAGGACACAGTCTGAATTAACTGATTTCCTTATGCATTTTAAAGTGCATTAATGACATTCTGACACTAGCTGTAACACTAAGCGCACCAGCATCTTAGGCTTCGCTTGCTTACTTTGAGGACCAGCTTCCGAGTAGAGGTTTTCAGGTGGCTCTTACTGCTGCTGACAAACATGTTGAGAAGCAGGGAGAGCATCGGCTCCTCTCTGGATGCAGACTCTGACTCTGCAACATTCTGGTTTGAATAAAAACACCAAACATTTATTAAAACATGTTCATTGTACAGAACATGTTACATTTCTGTCAATCATGTTTTGTACTCCTCTACCTGTATGCGAAACCAGGAGAACTTGCTAGAAGGAAGCTCCAGCGCCAACTGCAATATTTGATACTGCAGAACGGGGGCAATTTCATCCCTTGTGCCTTTCTCCGATGCAATTCCTTGAAAATAAACAAACGCCCAAAACTGTTTTAAAAACAGTTGACTGCTGCAAGTCAAATGCCACTTTAACGAAACCAAAGAGGACTTTTCTGTGAACTGGGGGTTTCATCAATTTTATTTGTATTATTTAATTAACTATTATGTTTTTATTTAAACCACAAAGGGTTACCTCTGAAGAGCTTGCTGAAGTCAAATTTGCACTGGCTGACGAGATGGGGTGCTACCTTCTGGTAGAGAATTATGACCTTCAGAACAAAGGCCTTCAGGAGAACAACGTCAACCGCCTCAGAACCTTCGACATGTAAAAAGAGGAGTCAACCACACAGCATTGTTGATTACATCCTTTGTTCTGATCATTTTCCAGACTCACATCGTAATATTAGCAGCACTTATCAAAATGTTTCTTGAAAAAGAGAACAAGATGCTTCAGTGGAACAGTATCCAGTTTTCAATTGTCATGCACCATCTCATGACCATAGTTGGTATGGAGTAACTAAAACAAAAAGTTACTGGACGAGCCAAAAAAACTAAATGCGTGACGTATAGTCTGGAAAATACAGCAGAGGCTAAGCAATTAGTGCGAAATAGTAGCGTTGGTACCGGGCTCTCCGACAACACTGGCACTCTTCTGGTTTTCTGTTTGTTCTTTACCCTCCACCTTGTCCTTAGAAAGCAGCTGCCACTTCGACACAATACTCGTCATATCTGGCAGCATCTGAAAACAGACAGACACTGTAATTGGTGGTGGTGTTTTTTGATGATAGGACATGGCGAGTAAAACAGTAAGAAGTCAAAGATATCCATATATTTAGTGGTAGTGTGCAACGCGTTCCTGGGCTATACCTTGCTTAGGGCTTCCCTGTACAGTTGCACCAACTGCTCCATCGTTTCAGGAGTGTATATGTCGGAGCTCTGCCACACAGACTTGTCCCGAAGGTATTCCATGTTTTCATGGGCTCGCTTCAAAATGAACGCCATCATTGACAGTGTGGTGCTCTGGACAACTTTGTTCGCAAACTGCCAGTTCCAAGACAAAAAGTACAAAAAAACATTCAAATGTTAAGCCCACACGTAACACTTAAAGTGTAACTGCACCCCAGCTCTAAGCCTGACTCCACCCACAACATCTTTGAAAAATGCGTCAAAGAGCTGGTGGAGGGGAGGGGAAAATGAACAAATTTTTCACAAGCCACATATCTTTGTAACATTCTGATATTTTGGTTGCTTTTTTAAGACAGACAAATCTGGAGAACTGGCTTTGTATCAACAACTCTCGCGAGATCCGTCAACACAGATGCTGTTAGAGAGGGTTAATTAACTTATATATATATATATATATATATATATAAATAAATGTTCCGACATTTACTATTGCACAACCCAATCATTTTTCATCCAATAAGCGCGCTATTTCATACCATTAAGGAAGCTTGCATGATGATCTCAGTGCTCTAAAATATCTTAGGCAAAACTATTTAGCCGTACACGCTAGCTACTTACGTTAAGTCCCTGCGTGAAGAAGGCCTTGTTGCAAACTGGGGGCATGGAGGTCACCATGATCATGGAGAGGAGGCGAGGCAGGGGGATCACCTCCCGGTTACAGAGGATGGCGCTGATCTCTGGCTGGGCCTCGTAGATCTGATACAGAAACTTAGCAATGAACGCTGTGCCCAATATGGAGCACTGGACAGGCCAACTCACCAATGGTTAAAGATTAAATCATAAACAATAATAATAATAAACTATCAATCAGTGTGCCTGTGCAGCCCTTTGAGACTATAATGTGATTAAGGTCTATAAAAATAACTTGACTGTTATCAAAGCTGGTAACAAAGCATTTGTCAGGCTGATCAATAAGCACTGACTTTAGAAGAAACTTGACCACTGGTTACTGGTATGAAATAAGGAAATGTATATGCCTAATCAGTGGACAAGAGATACCCACGCCCTTTAGATTAAATAGATTAAATTAAATACAGAATACAGAATACTAACCTTCTTCAGAAAACCGACATTGTCCTGCCAAGCACTTTGGAGACGTGGTGTGAACGTATACTGAGTCTCCTTAAAGAATCTTGCCAAAATATCAGGGCTGTTTTTGAGTGTGCTGATGACGAGCTCCGACACCAGCTTATCTTCCGTGGCTTGTTTCAGCCCCACCAGGAACTGAAGCAACACAATGTTGCCAGCTCTAGAGTGAACAAAAGGGGTTAATCACAAGAGATTTCTGGGATGAACAGAACACACACACACGGTTTTGGACTACTACCTGCCAGCTGTTCCAAAGCTAGGGTCATAGAAGCTGATTCCATGCTTACGAGAACAACACAGCTCCAGAAGGAAATTGTGAACCAACTCTCGGACCACGGATACGGCAACATGCTCTGGGTCTTCAACCATCTTTACAAAAATGTAAAACAACACACAAAATAAGTCACATTTATCTGTGACCTCTTCATGCACAAACAAATATGCATGCTTAAAGCAACGAATCACTTCATGTAAAAGAGTACGATTCATACCACGACAAGCTAGTTTCAGTTGTTCAGACAAAGCATCAAAATATGGAAGTGATATACGATAAGTGAATTTGTCTGTCAGTCTGACACAATGTGACAGTAAGAGTTAAGTTTTGCCCCTACTAAACAGTGAAACCATTATTTAAACTTATCTAAATAGTTTTAGGGTGGTACCCAGGCAGTAAAAAACAAAAGGGCTAATATGTCACCGTGCTGTCTTCCGTGATTGCATCCACAATGCCGTTCCATTTGTATAAGGATGCTATGTCCGCTAACACAGTCGGTGTGAAGAAACGCACTTTCTGCGTTTTACTGATAGCCGTGTTCTTTACAACCTGCAGCAAGAGAGAAAGAAAAACATGACTTTGGAAAGTGACTATGTACTGTATGCAAATGCAACAGCTACAATAATGTATTCACTCACTTTAGACTTCAGAGTTGATAATATCAAACTGACTATGGAGATTCTGTCTTGACTTATCCCCGAAGTCAAAATCTCTGGCAGGAGCTCTGGCACACAAAACCAACATGTCAACAACATGTGCTGGTATGGTACTACTGCATTATGTAAATAAAAGCAATAATAATTATGAAATGCTATACCTTTGACCTCTAAAATCTGTCCAATTGTGGTAATATCTCCAGACACCAAGAAGGATAGCGCAAACTTAGTAAAAGCCAGGCGCACATCAGGTTTTCCCTGGAGAAGTGTGTATAAATTGCATTAGTAAATGTAATACGAATGAGTCTTGCATAAGCACATGCATGCTTAGATGACATGTGCATACCAAGTCACTTTATTACATCTTCCTTCCACAACATATCCCACAACAAGCAGTGGACATGTCTGTTTTTGTATACATTAAATAAAAAGAAGCTTTCACCCTCTGTGCAAACTAGAACAGCCCAGTGTTCCATGAAAGTCAAAGGGGAGGTTCACGGATTTCACTTTAATATTGCCCATTATTTCTCTCTAGGGGAATTCATGGGAATAAGTATTACATTATTGTCTAAGTACCTCCGGTCAATCTAACTGTTTTGGTGTAAAATACAACTTTGTTTCAGGCCACGTACGACAGATTTAGCTGTCTGGATGCTACACACACTCAGCCTCAAGTACAAACTGTTGTTGGTGATGTACGGTGACACGGCCACTTAAGAGACCAAAAGCATTCCAGTCTTGTGCATATAGAAATGCATAATGCTCTATGTTTGTTTTAGTATTCTAATATCTTTGCTGAAAAATATGTCAAAAACTGTATTGAATTAGAATTTCTTATCCCATCATTTAAGCCAAACTAATATACTTTAGATGACACAAGGTCTTACTGGTGTTTTAAGCCTGGCTGGAGACATTATGAATGAATGAGGGATTGCTCTTCCCAGACAGTCATCTTACCCTTCTATCCCTTCTCCGTGACAGTGCAGACAGGCTCTTGTTGAAGTGAATGCTACTTAAGACCTCCCTGGCAGCATCTCTACCCTGGGACACCATGGCAGACAGTAGACTAAGGCACTGACAGACAAACCTGTCCACAAGAGGGAACAACATTTCAGGGCCAGAAATAGTGACCACACGTCACCGTATACATGAACTTCCTAGGCCAAGGCCATCACACCTACCCGTAATTTTCAGATTGGAGAGAATTCTGTATGATTTTAATGTAACCAGACAGCTTTTTCACAATTGTGGAGCCGACCATGTTGAAATGAGACAAGTCACTGGCTGTCCTCAGTAGAATAATTTCTAATGCTTCAAAGATAAGGGACACCTGGGCAGAATGAATGAAAGGAGATTCAATACTTGTTAACAGCACTGGATGTGAAGGCATTTGGCTTGGTATTGTTGGCAAGATATTTCCACACCACGTCTTAGTCTTACATTAAATTCACCTTACCTCGCTTTCTTTTTGACTTTCACCTTTGAGCAAATTGAATATTTCTGCGCACTCCATGGAGATTTTAATATAGGCTTCAACCACATCATATAGGTCAGAGCATGGCAGTTTCCTAGCAACTGAAATGAACTTCCCAAGCCCTGCAGGCAAACAACCACATTATTATCAAGAGCCCAAAGGCACCGAGGTGAAATCAGTTTCATATTCAAGATTCAACAGACATTCACATTCGTACCTCTGTCCAGGCTCCCTTCCACATTTAGGCACCGTGGTAAAAGAGTAAGCATGTGAATAAAGAAATGTCAGCGGGCATTTA
>JAODTR010002938.1:0-13194 GCA_025399935.1 Amblyopsis rosae
GCATGCCTGTGTCAGCAGGAGTAGACACGCCCCCTAGCCACTACTAACCCTTCAGCAGTGCAGGATCCTCACAGTTAGAGTAGAAATATTGTGAGATGTAAAGTGTTGACTATTTTACAATGCAAACCAGAACCAGAAACCCTTATCAAGAAGTCATAATGGACTTAACAAGTTACATATATCTTGAAACTATCTATAATTTAGCCAAGACAGATGACTGCATAATGTAGTGTTACGTACTAACAATGTTATTACAGGAAGTTACAATTTGATAGTATTAACTATCCTATACTGTAGTCTGTCCTGATTTTTCCCATATTAACAATATAAGTAACATCAGTCCTAAGGGAGACTATTTTGTTCCTCTAAACAATTGATAGAGGCTGAGGGACAAAATAGGAGTCCTTATTTCACAGAGTAGGCCAATGTGTTTGGTCTGCAGCCAGTGTTACTTGGCCCAGCCTCTTTGAACCCAGATAGCAGATGGAGCACTCAAGAGTTCCTCTGAGATCTACAGTATAAATAAGCTGGATGCATTAAACTCTAAAAGCATTACATGATCACCATATCCATGGGTGGGCCTCGGTTTGCCTGCTGCCTGTCTCCTAAGGCCATACCTTTTATCACTGGCCGTGTGGGGAGAAAAGGCTGTCTGTTCTCATCGATTTCTGAGACTAAACTGTTATTGCTTTGATGGTCTGACGTGGTTACTGTCGCTGATGGGAGCTATTGTGACAACAGCAGTAGGTCTCTGGCACTGCACTAATGTTGTTTGTGTGATATTTTATTGTCCTCACCGTTTTCTACTTGTCTGGAATGATGCCAGCCCAGAGAACAGTGCCGACGGGTATTAGCCTACATTTGGAGAGGGCAGCATGACGTGCGTTGAGACCTAGCACGCGCCCGCATTGAGCACACGCGGTGAATAATAGACAATAAACAATGACTCACCTACTGTATAGCAGCATAGTGACCTTGGGCGATGTTTTGCCAGTGTGGGGCTGTGATTCAGTACAAACAATGGCTTCCAGTGCTCGAATGTGACTTGGCATTTCAGGGTGGATATATAGGAGTCAGCCACCGGTTTTCCCGCCTGTTTAAAGGCGTCCAGGTTTGCACCGTGCACATTCTGCAACCCACGTGCACACCGAGAAGTTCGTGAAACCGTAGCCAATTAAGATCCAAAAGCTGCCGTTGGCTTGACAGCCTCTTCATTTGGCTGTGATGGCCCGCACAGCTGCAGGCAACAGATTAGAGAGTGAATCATATGATTGTCTGCGAAGGAAGATGATGATTTCTCCCTCACGCCTGTCCTCTCTCATCCCTCTCTCAATCCCTTTCTCCCCCTACGCTCTCCCTCCCCTCCCCCCAAAGCAGTAGTCCTCCTCCCCTCCCATTTCGTGCTTTGTGGCGGGCTCATTAGCCTCACTACAGTGGGTCTATATGACCTTCTGCCACTAGGTGTCACACTAAGCACACCAGTATCTCAGACCAAAACAAATGCTTTGCTGGCTCGTGATTTAATTTGCTGCTTAGGACGCAGTAATACCCAGTGGTATCTTTACATAGAAAATAGTTTGCTGCTATAATAATGTTTAAAATACTGTACAGAGCACCTTTATATGTTGCTTTACAGTGCTTAGTCAGAACATCTGAGTGTTACACCATTTAATAAACAACTTCTGATGATGTGCCTATAGTCACATTTTATAGTCTGTTATTATATTGTCTATTTTATTGTATTGCCTGTAATAAAATGTGTCTTGACCTTTAAAAATATAAATCAATGTATTTGCCAGTGATGGCTAGGTGGGGGGTAACTGTAACTAATGTCCTCCTTTTGTAATGACCTTTTTCTGTAGTAGGCTATACTTTCAAAAACAGGAATTGCCAACTTCCCAAATGCCAAGCCGATTGGCTGAAGGTTCTGTAACCGGCTGGCAACATTATATAAATTATATTTACATGTATGTAGCCCTAGGTACTGTATTCTATTAATTGAAAATGTAAATGTATTTATATTATGCCACCTGACAATAAGCAAGAATTCTATCAGGAAACTTTACCCAGAATACACTATGTGAATGCCATAAGCCATTAATTCATTGCATTCATGGATTCATTCATTCTATATTGTTGTATACCTGGTCACGTACAATATAACCTGACAAAGATCTCACAGAAGGCTGCAACATTGTTACTGTAATATCAGAGTATTGTATTGTGCAGCAGATTGTGTGTGCCGGCCTATCGTTTTATTTTTCCATAAAAGTTTTTTGCCCGGCAACTACTGTAGCAAAACAGCTTCTATGTTCTGCTGTGAAGCAGGCATTACTATTTTCTTTTCTGATTATCGGTTTTCACATCAAGGTCATTGAGAGGCAACTGTAAAGGGGTATGCCAAAGTATAGGGGAAAATGTTCCTGGTGGGAAATCACTTGAAAGAACTAAAGTGAGTTTTGAGGCAGGTTCATTATTGCATTCTGACTTGGCACTGTATGAACAGAAATGTATACATCACTCGTTTCAACAATAGCACAGACAAAATTACGAAAGCTGGATGTCGACATTAATCTGAATATCCATCACACAAATATCTTACTTAAAACGTCAGCATTACATTTTAAACAGATACAGTATATTAATGTTGTCATATTGACACTATAAGAACCACAAGCCATGGTTCTATTGGATCTCTCAAGTTCAACCATTCACCATTCATTCCGGGTTAAATATTGATAGTAATAATAATGTACAGTATACAGTATATGGCCAATCTTTGAGATCAATGTAAAACTTAGGGGGAAGGGGATCCACCATAAATATAGCATACTTATGGTGTATTTATAGTATAGCCAGAGACATTACAGAGGAGACATGCCACTTCAAGAACTTTAAATGGAGCTCTATGGGAGAATTCTGAAACGCCAAAGGTGACAGTTGGAAGAACATGTCCCGCCTCTCCCCCAGAAGAGCCAATCGCCTGCTTAATAACTGCAGAACAGACAACCTTTTAAGCCAATTCGGTGTCGCGAAATCTTGCTCATGCGTAGTGGATTTTCAAACTGCCGAAAAAATGCTTTTTATACCTTGTTTTGGGGGAAAATCACCAAATGTTTTTAGATGTTTATTATCAGATTTGACTCGCGATTGTATATGTGCAATGCTTATGTCCCAATAATCACTGAAAGAGCGATTATGGCGCTCTCCCTATTAATGCCATCGAGTACTTTCTAAATAAAAGTCTGGAAGTTAAAATGTATCTATAAGGACTTTGGTATAGCACACAGCAAATATCTGCAACGCCAGGGAGGGGGTGGGCATTCACCCCCAGTGGGGAATGATGCATACAGGTAGGTCAACACCGGGGTTTGAACCCATAAACTTCAGACCACTAGACCAACATGCCCCCCGTAGTGTAGGTCTGTGCTACACTGTAGCTGAGATCCATGCGTGCTGCATTCCCCAACAACCACACTGTTCAAACCCTGCTCTCAATTTCCATATGGAGATAAATATGAATAATACACAAGGACTTTTTTAAAAAGCCTCAACGATATCACCTTATGCTGCCAATTTACACCAAACATTTGACACTTTATTATGAGATATGCAACTCCTTTGGGCTGTTCAGTGGAATGTATTCAATTTTGTGTCTAGGTCAATTCCAGTGATCATTTATATTATTTAACTGAGATCATCTTGAACGGCCACAGAGGGGAATGAGAGCCAAACAGATGGAGGAATAATTTGTCATTTCTCTTCCTGCCTTCTTCTGAAGTGTTAATTGGCTCTGTAAAGAGTTAGAAGAAAAAAAAAAGAGTGAGGAAGGAAGACGGGCGGACGGAGAGACAACAAAAAATATATAACCCAATGGACTGGCGACAGATAGAGGGAGGAATTAGCGAGGGTGGAAGGCCGTGGAGTGGAGGTTAGCCCTCCTCGGTTATCACAGACGTTTATGCTAGTTAGCAGAGCCCTCCGTTGAAGTCGTTCCAGCGGACGAGCAGCGAGTAAAAAGCAAACAACATAAAACGAACGTGCATGCAAACATGCTAACGTCCGTACAGACTCGGTAAAATATTAAACAACTAACGCACACAGACAAGTCACCCATACCTCTTCACTCATATTGTTCTTGGGTCCTACGCCAATTATATAAGCCTTGGATACTTATGTAAGACGCTATGATGGATTATACATAAAACATGAAGCCTTATATATGGCCCGTGAAAACCTAAAAAACATTCCACCTTCCCCTGCAGTCTCACTGTTTCAGAGCAGAGCAGCAAATACGGGCCACACATGCGCTTGCACCATCACACACCGCTACTGATATACTTACTTAAAACTTTGTCCCACATCAAGGTAGACGCATGCTACTGTTTTCCAGATAAGAAATGACGGGGCCCCTTTTTCCACCACAGTACCAATCCTTATCAATCCTAATATTCAGAAACTATAGAAAATGTTAGGCTATATTCTGACGCATGCTATTTATCAGATAAGAAATGACGGTGCCCCTTTTTCCACCACAGTATCAATCCTTTTCAATAATATTCAGAAACTATAGAAAATGTTAGGCTATATTTTGACGCATGCTATTTAGCAGATCAGAAATGACGGGGCCCCTTCTTCCACCACCGTATCTATCCATTTCAATAATATTCTGAAATTATAGAGTATGATGCTATATTCAGATTTTGGTTCTAAAACCATTGTTTCCTAAACCTCTTTCTTTCTTTCTTTCTTTCTTTCTTCCAGGAACTGCTGGGGTACAGCTTACATGTTGATGCCCGTTGTGGAGACACAGAATCTGACTTTCAGTATTTTTTCCAGCCTTATTCAAATGTAATTTACAATCATCTGTAGTAGTCGTGTGTACCACAGTTTCAAGATTAGTATTGACAAACTCACCACTCACCTGACATCTCACACTGGGCCTATAATGCAGCTCAATGGGCATAAAATGAAGCCTTCAAAAGCCATGATAGATATCCTTTTCACAAACAGGAACTCAGTCAAGTCAGACACATCTATGTTGAACCAAAACTAGCTCACAAAAACGACGTCCATAACATTTACTGTATTGAGACTGCCAGAGACATCCAGATGTTTACATTGACATGTATCGAGGCGTGTTTAAAGGCTTAACTTTAAAGCTGGTGAACCGCATTCATATAAACCCAAGGAGCATCAGTTCATATCACATATAGTGATATGATGTGTTTGGTCTAGTTTTCAAACTCTTCTCTACCCCTACCGTTATCACTGCATGTACACACACTTTACAGTTACGCCTCATGCCTTCATTTGGCTTGTCTTCATGGTACACAAGGGACAGTGGAAAAGAGTTCCAGGAACTTCTTAGCTCTTATTCCGGACAGTTGCTCTTAAAGGTAGTCAGCCATTGCAAGCTAATTGTAAGAGAATACACTTTTTGTCAAATTCAACAAATATCTCCTCGCATTACGCTAGCTTACCGCTTTCTGTGCAAATCCCATATTCGCTGAATTTGACAAAAATGTGGATTAGCTTACAATCACTGACTCCACATTCTATCCTGATCCTTAAGAAGGCCTGTTTTTTTGTCGAGGACAGTAATACCTCAAAACATAAACCGTGTCCGTTAAAACTACACTGAACAGAACCATTACATGTCTGCAACAAGGCAGCAATGATACCACACAGTTGGTTGGCTGTTGTGTTGAATTATAAGAACGGGGGGGGGTTTTGTACTCCATGAGGCAGTGAGCCTTAAATTGACCTTCCATGGCACATTTCCCTCCAAAATATATTGGACTGAGAATCATGCAAAATATGGTATGACAAACATTTTAATGACAAACACTGACAGAAGTACTGTACAGTATGGCATGAGTTAATAATGTGTTTAGCTATAAGAACTAGACATTGTTCTGCTGCTTATGACAAAAACGTAAACATTTGTGGAACAACGGTGGCGCACTGTAATCATATTTTCACAGCCAAACCGTCCTCTGTGGGGAAATTAACTGCACTGTTGCAATCGTTGACCGAATACAAGGAAATTGGAGAAAGTACAGTACAGCCAGAAGCCACTGTGTTGGAAAACACATTTAATGGAAAAAGTTAGTGTTAGTCTATATTGATTGTAGAATGTGGAAAATAGAAAAAAGTGTAGGAAAGAAAATGTAATTGTGCAACAGGGACAAATAATAGGAATAATTAGAAATACATTGTACATAAAATTGTACATACATACAGTATATCATATTAAACTAATTAGGATGGGTGTAAACAGGAAAATTGATAAATTAATTAATTACAATTTATATAAATGGATCGCAGCATTGTTATTCAAGAAAATGAAACAAAAACAAGTGATGACAAATCTAGGATATTGATTAATCAGTAATTAATATGCAGCACCACCGGGACCCCCACCTTATCGAGTATCTCCCTTTCGTAACTGAGATGACACATCACAAAAAGCAAGCAAGCAAGGAGATTGGAGATTAATCTGTAACTATGTAATGACAATATCTCAGGGCATGGTTACTATGGTTTCCAAACCCCACGGAGCTAAAGATGATGGTAATGAGGACTCCATTAACATCAAAGTGAAAGGGCAAGACATTGCTTTCAGGGGGCCCACTCCCCTGACACTTGTGCAATGGGTTGAGAGGCAGGAGCCTGACATATACTGTAGTACCCACTTGAGCAATACTCTCCAAGAGGGTGTTCTGTACTGGGAGATGCCCCTAGCCATCTTTCAGACGTAGAAAAGACTTATACGTACAGTATAAATGAATATATATCATATATGGGTTTTTAACGATTCACACAAGACTCACTTCAGAATGAGCTATTATTAGCTATACCAACCCCCTCGCCCACAACGATATTTCACACTGCCATTGCAACAGTACATCTCTGTGGATGACGGGGAAATCTGTATTATTTTCTGTGGACGTGGACGTTCTGTGTCCACACTGTGTGTTTTCGTATTTCTTACAGAGGGTCTATATGGATTTCTGCCACTAGATGTCACACTAAACACACCTGCGTCTCAGAACAAAACAAATGCTCCGTGGGACGCACGCACACACACACACACACAAGGCTGTGTAAACTAAAAACACAGGAGCTCGGAAGACACACACAAAGGGAGTGCTATGTCATTCTCTGCTCAAGATGCTCCACTATATCTTTACATAGGAAACAGGTGTTTGCTGCTGCATTAATAACGTTTACACTATCGTATGTGCCTTTGAGGCTTATCCCAGACAACGTTTCTCCATTGCAGAGAGATTATGTAGCTCACTGAGCCAGCTTGAGGTGACAGTAGCTGCATTTACATGGACCTTATTATTCTTATTGGAATTGGGTTAAAAGAACATGCTTAATGTAAACACCACGATCGGAAGAGAAACGGCCAACCCGATCGAAATTTCATTCCGATTCAGAGAGGTAGTCTAACTCGTTCTATGACCCGATTAAAAGAAGAGTTCTACCATGTAAACAGTTAAACCCGCTGACTTTCTGGTTGCATTCTAATGAGCATGAGTCTTACGTTTTGTGTGATGCCGGTAAACTATTCTGCACACAGCCACTGTACAATGGATGTATTATAAGAACGGTACAAAATCTGGACAAATTAACTGCGACGTGCACAAATGAGTGAATGGGAGTTAAGCACCAGTCACGGAGCTCTGTTGGCGCTCACTATTCGACGTACCTACAACTAGAAGCTACCATTTGCTAGCGGGACACGTTACATTATGAGTTGGATGTGTGTGCATTTTTAATAACACATATTATGATGACTGGGCAAGTAAACACCAGACCCGATTAGTTGACATCCCATGTAAACAGGTAACCTGAAAGATTCCATTCTGAAAGACAAAAAAGTGTCCATGTAAACCCAGCTACTGTACCGTGTGAGACATTTGGACCACCACCTTGCAGTGTGTGATTGACAGAATGCTACTGCCAACACGTTCTCATTCCCAACTCAGCAGCTTGGTCAATGACCTTTCTCGTCAATTTTCAAAGCGTTAGAAAGCCTTTGGCGTCTTAGGATGAAGACTTCAATCATTGACTGTTACGGAAAGACTACGGCGTTACCACCACCAGTTTATTTTTAGCTATATGGGCATGCAATCTCAGCGCATGTTTTTGCTCCTGGTTGTAGATAAATAATCAATATACAATCGAGACATGTTCAAATGTAATTACTTGAAATCATAGGCTACACACAGCCTATACCGAAATATAACTGAGACTATTTAATTGTATGATTTCATGATTTGAGTTGAATCTGCCCTTTTTCAATATGTGACATGTTCAGCATATTATCTGTACAAGTTAGAACTGTGTTAGAAATGTGTTTCTATTCATCACGAAAACAATTTGAGACGCCAGTCCTCTTTTTTGAAGTCTACAAAGATGATCAACACCCTCAGTATGTACAGTGGCCTGACAGGCAGAAATCAGATATGAGCTGGCATCAGGGCTTAGCAGGCGAAGGCTTTGAAGAGGCAGCGCGAGACTTAGAGGACTGCAACACCCGCACATACTTTTGCCAAGCGATTCACTGTTACTGTACTGTAGGTCAAAGGCCTTGCTGAATACATATTTGCCTTGCAGCCCTTCTGAGCATTTGCTTTGTTCATTCCTTGGCTATATCGTGGTAGAGCACAGCACATAATGAAACACTCCCAATAGACAAAGAGGAACACATCTCTATTTAGGCACCATGGTAAGCGAGAGGACGCTAACAGGTTGCCTGTTGGCGTTAATAGAAGCCGTCGATTAATCGATTGTATCCCCATATGAGGCTTATTAAGTACACAGAACCAATAATATGGAAATAGTGTTCAATGCAAAACACAAGTACGGAGGATTGAAATATGGTCTTACTCACTTGTAAGAAATGTAATGAACTTGCCATTTGATTCATTAATGCATTGCTAAATGTAGGCCTACTGTATTTTTGGACCGTATCAACAATACCACTGCAAGCTTTATTTGTTTATTTGTTATTTATTTGTCAAATTCCAGATAATTAAATGTGTTGATACAAAAACGTGCGGTTATATAAAACAAACACTGGCATCAGAAAATACTACAGTACATAGGGCAGACATCCAGCAAAGGACGGTAAAACTCAAAGAGCTCTGCAATGTTCTTCTGCTAAGGTCAAACTCCTCCAATAATGTTCGTGTCGAAGTTGTCTAAAACGAAAAGTTGCAATGGCCTTGAGATCTAAGAAGGAGTAAACGCCCTGCTAAATGGTCATTCCTGGCAAAACGTGATCATACACAAAGACAACTAGGCCCTGGTAGCTGGCTAGAAGCACGTGAGTGCAAAGACAAGATGAGCAGGCACGTTTTACAGACAGATGAAAACATTTCCCATGGCAGGAGCAGGAGGACGAGCCCACACAAAGAGCATAGTCAATTATTCACTGCGGCTTGCTGCAATCCATTACACCACATTTATTATGGATCACATGGCCAGCGCCATGCCACACAAGCCTGAAACCCTTGTGTTCCCCATCAGGAACATGGCTTCCTGCCTGCAATACATGCTATGAAGCTATAGACATAGAGGCACGAGGGGACAGGAGACACACGCACACACATATTGACACAACACAAATGTTCAATGCTCAACCTACATTTGATGTTGTAGCAGCTCTGTGTAATAACTCCTGTCTAATTGTCTCTGCTTCCCAATGCTATGATGCTGTATCTGTTAGACAGTATAGTTAGACACAGACACACAACCACGATTTCATTCCACTATTTTGCCACTATTCACATATAAACCAGAGCCATGGAAAGAACAGAGTTACGCCAACGGAAGTTCGAAACTGTTAAAATGGTCACATGGTTCATGAAGAGGCAAAACCTATGGCAAAAAAAAAAAAAAAAAAAAGTACTACGGCTTTGTTGATGTGAGCGGTTTTCGCCACTTTGTTTATGTTCATATTTAAGAAGCCAGGGCTGTGTAGAAGTATCTTAGTATTTTTTTCAACACACATACAAGGAGGTATTCTGTGAATTTGACATAAAGTGCATTAGCTTACAATTTGCTTGCAATAGCCGACTACACCTTAATAGATCATGTTAGCTATGTGTTTGCACGACTAGAGAGTCCCGAGGAGACATTTGACTGGACGCACTGAATCAAATAACCTTTATACAGAGGCTTTATAACGCTTTAATTTTTCAACATGTGGAGGGAAGGATTGGGTGCAGTGTTTACCTCCATGCTGGTGAGGTTACATCGATGGGTGCCGGCAAACCAGCCATTGCTGGAGCACTGGTCAATGTCTACGCCTTGCAGGTTGACATCCACACGAACCACTCCCCTGACAGAGAAAAGGAGGGAAAACGTTAGAGGAGGTGTCCAGGCAACCAGGTCCACGAGACAGAGAGAGAGAGTGAGTAAGTAAGTAAGTAAGTTAGAAAGAAACTATTTTGGCTTAGGTAACAAATAAAAAAAACAACTAAATATTTTTTAAAGGGATATCTCAAATGGCGGTTTTACGTAAACTTCTTTTGCAATAATTGCATTAACTCGGATACTTATTGATATCCCAGTAACATTTAAGTAAAAAATGGTTATGTAACAAATTTTTAATTACTGTAACAGGCATGCTCTGTAAAGCATTTACAGTAAAAGAGCTGCGTTACTCTAACTGGTATGTTAATGTAACAGGCATGCTCTGTAAAGCATTTACAGTAAAAACAGCAGTTTTTTATTCTTCTCAGCATTTGCCCTCTTTTTTGTTATATTTCTGTTCATTTGTTCATTTCTGTTCACTCAATCTCTGTTCACTCTCTCTCAGTTCTGTTCAGTTCACGAAAGGCTTTATTGGCATGACAAGGTCATTTCTCATATTGCCAAAGCAACAGCAACAAATGTATACAGTATATACATTGAGCATACAGAGAAATAATAAACACTATGAATAGTTTTTACAAATACTGACAGTTCCTTATTGGCATCCCTCTCTCTCTCTCTCTCTCTCTCTCTCTCTCTGTCTGTGCAAGGTGTGTTCTGATAAATCTTTCCCATCCATTTTCTGTCTTGACCCTCCCTAACAACTTCTGTCTTTCTGTCGTACGCAATCTTCTCAAACGTGCACATCCACACGCACACCAGCAAACATAATCACAGCCCCTCCCCCTCCCTGGCAGTATTCTCTGGAGTCTGACACCCATTATATCCATCTGTCTGCAGGAGACAGGACCCCACCCGCATAAAAACACATTCCCACCTACAGAGAGAGAGAGAGAGAGAGAGAGAGAGAGAGAGAGAGAGAGAGAGAGGGAGAGAGAGGGAGATTAAGCAAGGTGTAAGAGCATTTGCACATACCGTGTGTGTGTGTGTGTGTGTGTGATGTGCGTGCATGTGTGCGTGCGTGATGTATGTGTGTGTGTGTGTGTTTGCGTGGTGCGTGTGAGATGTGTGTGCGTGTGCGTGTGAGATGTGTGTGTGTGTGTGCGTGCGAGATGTGTGTGTGTGTGTGTGTGTGTGTGTGTGTGATGTGTGTGTGAGATGTGTGTGTGTGTGTGTGCGTGTGTGTGCGTGTGATGTGTGTGTGTGTGCATGATGTATGTGTGTGTGTGTGTGCGCGTGATGTATGTGTGTGTGTGTGTTTGCGTGGTACGTGTGAGATGTGTGTGTGCGTGTGAGATGTGTGTGCGTGTGAGATGTGTGTGTGCGCGTGTGTGTGTGCGTGTGAGATGTGTGTGTGTGCTGTGTGTGTGTGTGTGAGATGTGTGTGTGTGTGTGTGTGTGTGTGTGTGTGTGTGTGTGTGGTGTGTGCGTGTGTGCGTGCGTGATGTATGTGTGTGTGCATGCGTGCGTCTGAAGAGACTGAAAGCATTACACGTGCCACGAGAGGCGCCTGGTGGGAGAAATGGCAGCCAACATTAGAGGGAGGACAACAAAGCAGGCCATCCGTGACGTTGTGCTCACTTTACTGAGGGTTTTCTATGCGTACTAACACAGTTAAATGCCTTCCCTTACACACACATCTCCATAACACGGCAAAGCACGCCAAAAACACAGAAATGTATGGACAGAGAACTAAAGTGTGTCTTGCTGTGTAATGCAAACCCCCTCAATCTCTCTCTGTCTCGCAGTGTGTTGCCTAATGAGCATAGCTGTATAGTGTATCTGAGGCATTTGCATACTCATTGGGTTTACAGAGACAAATGGCCTCGCTGTGGGGGCTACATTTTTTTATTTAGCCTGGAGGAAGATGGAGAACACCGGGAGAGACGGAGGATCATTGTAAGAAGCAGGGCGTCCCTGCGTAGACAGTGGACAGCTACATAATGACATTTTTGTTGTTGTTATAAATATATAAAGACACCAACATCGTGCTGATTTTAGAAACGTGATCATAATATTGGACGGGAATCAGGAAAAAGTACCAGCATAAAATAGGTGCATAGCTTCCCGACACAGGCAATCGCAGGATAGGAAAATGGTTCTCCACTGAGCAACTCATAAGCCATCGACAGAGTGGCTAACCAACCGCCAAGTTACACATTCAATTTACATTTCAATGTGGCTCGTGATCTCGTTTCACTTTTGCCATTTTGAGCGCTTGTTCAAAATTTCTTCTACTGAGATTCATTTGTGAACTACGCAGATGAATATTGTGGTGTTTTGCGATAGCCAGTATATTTTTGGCTCCGCTGAAGCCCACTCGTCTTTGGCAGGCGGGAGCAGCAGGAATCTATCGCCAGATGCTATGCTCTGATAGCAGCACTTACAGTATAGTCCAACTCCAGAATGAAAGAGCTCACTAACTTATTGAGCTGTAAGCCTGTAGCTCCAGAGTGGATAAAAACAAGCTCAGAAAGTATACCTACCGATTAATCCATATATACTTAACCAGCTGACAACTGCTCAGTTAGGAAGACGAAACTGCTTATAGATAATATAGGTTATACAATAAAATAAAAGCTGAATTCTCAGTCCATTACAGTAATAGAACAGTACTAGGATTAATCATTATAATTATGAATTATAATAAATGCTAATTACTGTACATACTCTAAATCAGCAGGGTTACAGTAAGATGCAACACAATTACAACAAGCTACAGTATCAATCAATCTTTATTTATATAGCACTTTTCATACAAATTCATGTAACACAAAGTGCTTCACACTACGTCATTAA
>JAODTR010002939.1:0-13190 GCA_025399935.1 Amblyopsis rosae
TATGTGACCATAGTGTCAGTATTGGGCTATACTGTCTATGTGACCATAGTGTCAGTATTGGGCTATAGTGTCTCTATGTGACCATAGTGTCAGTATTGGGCTATACTGTCTATGTGACCATAGTGTCAGTATTGGGCTATAGTGTCTCTACATGGCCATAGTTAATGATAATTTGAATAGTGTTATCAAATCAAACAAGCCTTCAAAGCAATGGGAGAATAATGCAATATTCGTATTGTGTAACAATATTCATCAGCCTCTCAGCAAGCCTGCTAGGCATGTGATGATATGAAAGAATGATATCACGATTATCCTGGCTAAAATAAGTGCGAGAGACAATATTATCAAAAATTTGTATTATTTGTTTTATTAAACTCTTAAAATGGCACTAAAACATACTGGAATCACTTAATCTTAAATGTATTTAAGAACATCATTTTTATTATCATTACACATATGTACTGTATATTTTGTGTGTGGTTCTTTTTGTTTTGAAACCAGTATTTCAACAAATTTGATTTATCTTTTTTATGTGGGGGACACAATGGGCAAGCCGAGCCTTCAGCCATGGTGTTGATTGACTGGAAAGATGCAGGCTAATCAATAAATGTGTAAATCAATAAAATTGGACTGTACAAGTGAGCTACACAGCATTTTTCAAGTCACTTGTGAAAATATTCACCTATGTGAGGATATTAATTATTGTCACGATAATGGACATTCACCACGATACGGTTATATATATACGGTCAGTATTTTTATCACGATAAATGATCATATTGTATATCGTCCCATCCCTAGAGCCTGCATTGTATCCCAATAGTGGACATTTCTGTTTGACTCATTGCTGTCATGGAAGTAATGAGTCATATTATTATTTTACACAGTGAGCTTGCTACTAACGGTGGCTAATGGTTGCTGCATGCCTGTCTCATGCCTCTGTTGTTACATACTAACTCAGTGATGTGACATCATGGTATGTGACATCACTGATGTCACATACCATTTTGAAGAGTTACTTACAGGGAAGGGAGTACAGCTACAAATATGCCCTAACCCTACTATTGAGTTAGACTTGCTCAGACATAAATACTGAGTTAGACATCTTGCTCAAGATTAGTTGTCGCACTCATCTTTAGATTTTTATGATGTTCAAATGTTTATCTGTTTTTGTTCTTCAGTACTACTGTTTTGCTCTTTGTTGCTCAAATATGGCACTGGTTGGAACAGGTTGTTCATTTTGGCTGGATTTTGATTGGTTGATATTTTCTCAGCATGTGCGTATTTTGGTAAAGTCTAGTACGTTAGCGAACGCAGCGTAAACGTGAGTGCAGCCAGACTGCAGATAGCGCACGCTGTGCCATCACATTTTATGTTCGATTAGGCCTGGGCGATATATTTCAAAATTTCGGTCGATACGATATAATTCCGATATCGATATGAACAATATAAGCCTCTGAAAAACTGCTTATAACACCCACAACGGAGTACTTACAAACGTTTAAAAAAATGCATTTAGCCATTTGCCAAGTCTATGAAATCTATAATAATAATAATAATAATAATAATAATAATAATAATATTAATAATAATTTAATATTTAAAAATAAAAAAGGCACAAAGAAATGTTCACCTTTTAGCCTTCATACAAACAAGAAATGTGAAATCACAGTCAAAATGAATAAAAAAAAAACTCAACCCTTTCTTTGTGTCATTCTGTTAGTACATTATTTACCTATAATTATTGAAGGCTATTTTTGTGTCCACCAGTAGGGGTCAGTAGCGGTTGTGACCGACGCTGGAAAGACGCAACCAGCTAGTACGGCAAGCTAGCAGTTTTACAGAAGACGTGACTGGCTGTTAGCGGAGGAAGCTGTCATAATACGTAATATTTCGCATTTCTGTTACATTACATGAATAATTGCACAGCCCTTTGTTGGATGTACTGGGTACTAAATTTGCGACTGATCACGTAATCAGCGCTTGGCACCGCCCTCTAAACTTGGCGTTAACATGGCTAGTAGTTACTGTATGTTGCAACCATATCGTAAGTTGGGGCGACCGAATGCAGCAGACTCAGAAAAAGAAGTTAACGATCATGAAGTATACCTATTAATAAAAGCCTACTTGTATCGTCAAACCTAAAGATAACGGGTGAAATACAACCTATAAAACTTAAATGAAATAAGCGGAATAAACATTTATTTTAACAGCACACAAGCAATCAAATCCTTCAGCACGTCTCTCCATGGCCTGTGTATTTGTCTTGCTGAGATGAATCTTGCCGTTGCATGCTTCTGTTCAAACAAACGCGCTCACTGGGATAACACCTGCTTTTCAGAGGCGCAGGATTTTCACCGTAAAACCGACTTGCGCTTTGCATCGCAGCTTTGCATCTCCATATTTTTGCGCAACACTCCCAATCTCCCCTCGACCCTCCCATGAATGCATAACCATGAATATGGAAGCGCATTTTGTGATCCTGTGGTTTATAAGCAAGCATAATTTCATTTGAGTCATGTGCGTGCTGTTCGTACAATGCAATGTTTTTAGGCGCAAAGTGCAGCGAAATTACGCCTAAAACGGGCGCTAACACGAGTACATGAGGCCCTTAGTATGGTGCACAGGCTTTTTCATGTAATAATGTAATGGCCTATGGTATGTAAAATGTAATGTATAAGTATGCATGTCAAGCTTGCGGGGTTTGAATTGAGAGGCTTTTGGAATATACAACATATGTTGTTTAAGAAGCCTCAAGGCCTCTATAGAATCAGCTGTCTACACATTTTGGATATGATGATTTCTTATGTTGATTAATTGTCCTGCCTTGAGGTTCCAGTTTAACTCAACAGCATTCGTCATTAGACCATTTACAGAGGTTAAACAGGTACATTCACTGTGTTTTTATATAAATCTGAAAGTAATCTTCAATCATTTAGTATTTTAATCTCACTGTGTCAGATGATAACATACTTGATGCGTACATCTCTGATACATACTCAGTCACTACTCTGCTGTACCAATCTGCTATTATCACTAACATATCTCTGAACACTGCCTGGCCTCAGCAAAGCTGTGGTGTTACTGTCAACACCTTTGTTTATAGGAGAGTCTGAGGTCACCCCTGTGCTGTACACCTAGCAGAGAAAGACAGTTGTGTAATATTCAGATTTTTTTAAAGCATTGACATTTACCTGACAAACAGTGGCTAGTTTTAGGAATAGGTTATGATTTAAACATGCATCAGATACGTGATGTTCCCAATGGTGTCAAAATGGTTGTTTTAACCATTACAGCAAACACAGAGCTCACAATAGATAGAAATGAACAGCCATCTAAAGAATCACTGGTTGTCATGGAAGCGCTGATCCCAGTGGAACTGCTTGTGTTGTGAATACTGCTGAAATGAACACACACACACAACACACACATCATTATCTGGGGTCTCCTACGCAGACGAGACCCAAGAGTGTTGCTCGGTGAACTGGTGTGAAAAGTTCTCTCTCTCTCTCTCTCTCTCTCTCTCTCTCTCTCTCTCCAGCAATCATCTGTCCCCTGTCCACTGCAGACCGGATGTAGCAAAGTAAGTGGACTGTTGTGTTTTGCCTTAAAATAAGAATATGATTGCTTATAATGCAATATAATACACTGTGCTACAGTTAATATAACATCACTGCGTTATGCCTTTATTCCTCCCATGAGTGCTGTTTCTCTCTCTATCTCCTCCTACTCTCTCTCTTTCTGTGTCTCTCTATCTCTCTATCGCTCTCTATCCTGTCCTCTTGTCAGTTTCCTGGACAGCACCATACGGTCCGTGGTAGAGCAGCACCTGTTTGAGGTGAACCCTTTGAGAGATCCCAGCTCAGAGGCCAACCCCCGCCCTTCAGAGGTCACCCCCCGCCCCTCGTCCCCGGCAGTGCTGCTGCCCACTGCCCGGCAGAGGCGTCGGCAGCAGAGAGGGCAGCAAGAGACCGCCTCACGGCCCCTTGACAGGAGCAGGTACGGTGTACTATCACAACACTGTTATGGGGCTTGTATAGACTAATGCATATGTAGAAGAAGCTTTGAAGCTTTGAGGTTGGCGTTCACAGCTCCTCCATTAGGTTCATATTGTAGAATTTGCTGTTTAACCCAGCGCAATTAATAACTATGTTCTGTGCTCTTTTGTCACTGGTCAGTCCTCTGATTGTGATTCTTTAAGTCTGAATGGCGTTCAGAAGAAGCAAAGTTAACTATTGACGTCAAGAGGAAAATACTAGTATAATAATACTGTTATTATAATAGTATAATAACAGTACTGCACCTTAAACAGTTCTGCGTTGACAGTCAGCTGTCACTTGGGGGCATGATGTTGTAGTAGGGGCCTACAAATTGACACAAGAATGACAAACGTTTAATCTTGGCAAAATGAACTGCTAGTGTGGCTGCTTCATGATCATGTCAACTGGAGCACAGGGCAGTCAGAATAATGGGGGCCGCAGCATCATCAAAGCTTATCCTTGGTGAGGGAGACCTGGTGGAGTTTGGGAGGACAGTGACACATGGATTGAAACAGTGTCTTTGTCCAAAGAGAGCAGAAAACCGCAATAAGACCAGGGTTCACTGTAAACAATTGCCACAAAAGCTTAACAGTGTCAGCAGCACGTGAAGACATAAATAAATGACATATCAGGATAACCTTGGCATTTGGTTTCTCTCTCTTGGAGATTGAGAGTACCACAGAAAGAGAGAGAGAGAGAGAGAGCGAGAGAGAGAGATTGTGGTGAGGCTGAAGGATGGTGTCTGTTTCCTACACCATTTTCTTCTCTTTGTGAAAACAGAGCAGTATCCCTCATCAGCGTGGACGTCAACAAGGAGAATATCCCGTCAGAAGGCCGTGCCAACGCTAGTCGAGTCGGGTTGGGAGAGGACGCAGAGAGGGCGTCCTGCCAGAGAGACCCGAACAGCCGCTCTGAGCGCACCCCTAAGCCTAGGTCGAGACCCAACCCAATGCTTCTACAGCTCACTGGCAACCAGGAAACCAACACAGTGAGTCACTGCTATTCCTCCCGTTTTTCCCTTCTCTCTGCGCACACTCTCTCACTCTGCCATTGGCTGGACTGATGTTTCACACATTGATTTTCTGCGTGAATTGATTCACACGTGTTGTGATCATTTGCAAACAGATAGAGCGGACAATCTTCCATGTGACTCATAAACTGTTCTTCTTCAAAAATAATTGGCGACAAAAACATTTCACAATAATCACTAAGTGGACAAGAAGGCAAGATGGGAGATTTCCTTTGCAACAGCAATATGGAGGTCTAACCAATCCATGTCTGCGCCTTACTGTACATGTAATAAGCGGTGCGCTAGATATTTTCCTTTTCTGAAAGCACAACAAATCTAAGCAAGGATTGTGTGCAGTTACTGGTAGCTTTTATTCATGTTGTAAGCCGAGTAATATAATAACTTGTTTTCTATGTTGTTGTTTTTTTGAGTGCATTACTGGCGTGTATAAATTAGCACTTTAATAGTCATTATTGTATTATGACTGTCTGATAAAGCCTTATGTGGATTCATTGGTGCTCTAGCTATGCTAACTGAGTAGCCAAATAAAAACACAGTGTTAGCTTGGTAAGCAAGTCATAGTGGGGGAACACATGCAGTCTTCTTCTAATTTGACTCAACATGTAAGCAGTCTTCCTCCACTATAGCTGTGAGATATGTGTGCAAGCAAATATATGGTGATTATTTATGTAAAGCTCAGCTGTAGGCCATACAATCCCAGTGACTGATTCATGGAAATAGAAGTGTGGCTTCACACTAAAGAAACAAGTTCCATGACTCCTAGTATGTGCGCTCTCCCCATGCCACCCGATTATATAAGAGCAAAAACACCACTTGCCACTTTGACACACGTGTATGATTGCTGGTAATGGATCTGCTATTAGCAGAGCAAGCAGAATGTGGGAGATGATCTGAATCTGTGCGGGGGTGAACAGGGCTCCATATGAATGTGAACATGGTATGCCAGGTTCTACTGGAGGTGAGTTAGTGCCCTTGAGGCCTCAGGAAAGGTATGCAAGGTGTATAGGTACTCTAAGCGGTACAGTTTACACACTGCAAAGTAGTACGTGTTTCTGGGTCAACATCCCACATGGCGTTCCTGGACAAACATTTCCATGAACCAATCACAGTCCAGTTTTACTTGGCAAAATCACGGTGTGCCTATGTTGACATGGTGCAGAAAGCGATCGTGGTACTGTATGTTGCGTAAAAATTATAATTTTTGGTGGATTTAGGTGAAATCTACATGGTAAACATCTAAATGCATTTGTCTGAAATTAGAAAATAACCCATTAAAGAAAATCTCTAAATTGACAGAGCATGAAAAAATGTGTTTGCCTGCCATATTTCATCTTGATGTGTGTTGTTTTTTTCATGTTTTAATGAATCATCTTAATCCATTTAAAGGAATGCATAGATGTGTCTGAGACTTACGAGACAGCTGTGGGAAACATGGACACATCTGAGCTAAGGTAAGATATGGGATATCGCAGCATTATCACAATGTTTATTAATCTTATCTTTAAGCCAGTTTGTCCCATAAACTGGTTAAAAAGAGAACGGGCAAGGGTGTTGTGTGTCTTATAGAGTGTACTTATTACTTGGCTGCAGATTGTAAGATTACCTTATGTAACCTTTGTGACAGTATCGTGTGTTTTGATAAAGGGGATGTAATATTGCTGCTGCTGTGTTTGTCAAGTGGTAGTGCAGGTCAGCCAGAGAGCAATGCTTTGTCGTATTTTGCAGGAATGGCGGCTGGAGAACGGACAGCCTTCCTCTCATACGGGTAAATCCTTTTATTTATCTCCCTTTCTTGCTCTCCTGCCTTTTTCCCCTGACTGGTTTGTCTCTTTCCCCCTGACTTCAATTGTTTCTCCCAGTTGCTACACACAAACAGTACACATGGACTCCGCTGAGCATATGGCGAGGAAAGTCTGGTCTCAGATGTCAGGGAGATGGGTGTGTGTGTGAGAGAGAGAGAGGGAGAGAGCACTAAGTACTTGGGAGGGGTATGGGGTGAACCTTGTCCATGATGGATGTGTTTCTACACTTGGGGGTGGGGGGATTCTCGGCATCATGGTGCTCCCTGACTCATCAATACCCCCAGTGTATTTAGTCACGGATGCCATTTGAATCTCCCATTCGGCTAAGGAATTGCAACAAGTATGTTAGCATGTGTAAAATCACTCATCTGAATCCATAAATACATAGCATTTAATACGTTTTACTGAGGTGTCAATACAAAATATCGACATAAAAAAAAGAAATCTACCTATAGAGTAATAAAGTAGCAATGTTGTCGCCAAAATTATTTATCTGATATTTAACTGAGGACTTGTGGGGTTTTCAATTTTTCATCCAAAACCTATAGTCCTAAATGTCTCCTACCACTGGACCATGTCTTCTATTCTGTGTCAAGGAACAGGCAGCAGTTCATAATAGAACTAGGTCATTTAGCATACACTTTTTATCCAAATAATAAAATGGTACGAGTCAAGGACAAACACCGGTAGGCCCGCTCCGGGGCTCAAACCCATGACCTTCCGGCTGGCGTCTAGTGCTGTGAGAGAAAGCACTCATAGCATCTAACTACCTTGTCTACATATGATGTATAACAGTGCTTTGCCCCAACACTATTGACTTTGTAGCAGACTAACAAACGCATGCTGGTGGTCTGGACATATGGACAGAGCCTGGCATTACTTAGTACTTACTTATTATTTAGGAAGACAGTATAGGCAGGTGGCTTACGTCCATGCAACCACGATTCGTTAAATAGGTTAATGCTTGGCAGTTTTAAAGCAGACGATTGGCTCTTTTGGATTATGTTATGTGTTATTATTTAGATGTTTTTCCTCCAAATGCCATATTTGCGTTTCAGAATTTTCTCCTAGAGCTCTATTAAAAAATTCTCTTAAGTGGCAGGTCTCCTCTATATAGCGTCTCTGGCATTACAGTGTGCTGCTCAAATCTGATGGAATCCTTTCCTAGGCAGGCCAGATGGACTTGTCACGGTGTTTGTGCCACAGTTCTGCCACATGGCACTGCTCTTGGTGGCAGACTGCTCTGTCAGCGTCTTATCACTGTGTGTACTGCTTCAGTGTCAGTGAGTCGCATCGCATGAACTCTAGCTTGATCTCCATCTTGTCTTCCCTTCAGCTGTTGTCTGAATAGTTATGGTTGTCCTGTCCAGACCTACCTTCCTGAAGCCTAGCCTTCACCTCCTGGGTTTGACCCAGAGTTGCTGGTGTACTTAATGTTTGCCGGTAACTTTGGCATCGTTGCCAAAGAAACAATATGTACTCTGGCATGGCAAATGCTCTGTATTTTTTATTTATTTTTTTATTGGGGACCTTCACACAGACAGGTGCATTCTACAGTACACACACTTGAGCTCATTGTATAAGTGTGGCTTGCACCTGTAACCCGATAACACTTAGAACATGTTGTACCAACACAGTGAGGAGAAACAGCTGCCACTGTAGCATCCAAATACAGCCAATATATTCAAGCAGGCACAATCCCAATTCTGTATCGTCACTACTATATAAGCACTATGTAATCAGTGAGTCATAGAGCATCACTGTCCAACAGCTGATGATATGCATATGTAGACTTTTGACATCTTCACCCACGCTGTCCATCATGTTTCCTACTGACGTTCCCAGTAAATAGCAATAGAGAGAGCTTCTCTACAGCGCTTGTTGCTAGGCTACAAAAAAATACGACTGTGACAAAAGGCACTCACCTGACATCCCGACAGACTTGGCAACATCCCCCACGCCCTTAATATTATGATCATGGTAACTCTTCTGTGATAGGTCGTAAATTACTGGGTTGTCACTGACAGCCAGGATCAGTCTTTCCTCCGCCATAGTTGACATTGTTAATATTGTACAGTATGTCCCGCCCCCTCCTCGATTTTAATTGGCTGACAAGAGAGATGTGACATTGACGACACCAAGAGTTGAACTGTTTTCAACTGAAAGCGATGAGAGCTCAGCGCTAAAAAACGCTGAGCTCCCACGGCATTTTTTGCGTATTATTGAAAATAGGTGCTCTCAGCGCTAAAAACGCATTTAGTGGACACAGGGCCTAATTAGTTTTATTTTCACTTTTATTTTATTTTATTTCTTCTAATTTTGCTTATGTCTGGTTTAGGCACTCGTTTGTAGTGTGTTACAGCAGTTGTGAATGCATATAACACACCAAACACCAAACAACACAACTCTGTGGAACACCAAGGAAAAGCAACACTACAGGCCAACTAAATTCTGTCTACTGTATATTATAGACAGAATAGCAGTGGCCCATTTCATTTTCACCAATGTGTTCGCATGTACCTTATGAAACACACACACGCAGGCACACACACACACACACATGCACACACACAGCATCACAAGTTCAGGTTTATCACTGGCATTCACTATTGTTATCTTCCAACACACACAAACACACACAAATCACCATAGCTTTCTGTATTTTTCTACACACACGTCTGCTGTCAGCTAAGTACTGTCCTGATGAGGTAGTAATGACATAGTGCTATAAACATTGTGGATTATGTACCCCGTGATGTGTGCCATGAGAATGCTGAGCAAGTGTGTGTGTGCGTGTTTTCACGCATGTGCATGCTTGTGTGCGCGGGAGATTAATATCTGAGCCCAGCATGGTCACCAACATCTGTGCACCACCAAATCTACAGTCTTATGTTTTTGTTCATGGTGACATTTATTTGAGTGGTCACATTGCATAATGTAATTTTCACAAGGATGCTAATTTAAACCACTCATGTCTGATTGATTTGTTATTTTCCCATTTACATTAACGGCTAATAGATAGACTGATAGGATTAGCCTAACAATTGCTGTGGAGAAAGTTTTCGGTTCAGGTATTTTTCGGGCCATTATCAAGTAATTTATTATGAAGGACTATATTTGTTGTGGGGTTTTTCTATATGGTTAGTTATAAAAACTTTACTTAATAGGTTTGGTAAGAAACTCTGTGGTATTTAGTGTAGGCATTTGGGGAATTTACAACATACAAAATGGATTTGAAAAAAGCCCTTTTGAAGTATGAAAATTGGTTTTCGTTACACTGATGACATTATGTGTCCTCTGAACCCTATCTATTGTTAAGTTGGCCACCTTTTCACACTTCACTCATCAATCTTTGTGGTACATAGTCAGATACTATGCTACTCACCCACATAAGCAGTGTACAGCATCCAGAAGCTATTGAGGCTAGAGGCCGTGTGTGTGTGCGTGTGTGCGTGCGGGCGTGCGTGTGCGTTTTTAAATGTGCTGTGTATCAGCGTGTATGTTTATTTTAAGGGTGGCTCTTGAGTGATTGGATTTGAAACGTAAGGTGGGGCAGCAGTGCTTTCAATGTTGCAAACAGTCAGTAATCTTCAGGGTAGATTTCTATTATTATTTGCTCCTCCTTAATGAAACTCTATATCAAACGTGCGTCGTATTCAAGTTATTTACCACTCAACAGCAGAGAGGACTTGATAAACTCTTGGCTCTGTGCCCACACACTTATCTCCCCCCCCCCACACACACACACACACACACACACACACACAAAACTAAATTTAGTGTTCCCAGTAGTCCGTTTGTCACACTGCCAGTAACAATACAGTATTACTAACAAAATACCCGGGAAACGTGGTTAAAGCGCCATCGCAATCTGTTGCATTCATTAAAGCTAGTCGCCGTTGTGTCTTGATCTGTGGTTTTCCCTAAAAATAGCCTGGTCCCACGCCAGAGGAAACAGGACCCTGCTAGCTTAGTGGCGCGCTGAGTGTGTCCAAAACCACACACTGATTACCTGACTGGCCAAAATATGCCGCGTTATGCAAATCTGGTTACAGGATACGAGTACACGGTGGCCAAGCGCAATCATACTAACAAATACTGTAGATGGTGGTGGTGGGGGGCGCTAGCTAGCTAGCAGGAGAAGGGATAGAGTTAGCCAGTTGGGAAGACCGGGCGGGAGGAGGAGAAGAATGGTCGAAGGTAGGCAGCTTCTCTACTCCGAGAGGTACGTGCATCTGCAGCAGCCTGTCAAGGCAGCGTACGTACGTGCAGCTAGCCAATCATCTCTCCGCTCCTTATTTCCTTCCTCCCTCCCCCTCCCTCCCTACGCTCTTGCCACTGTGAAACAAACAAGTCAAGAGCAGCACATGGGTGGGTGAGGAGAGGGAGAGAGAGAGAGAGAGAGAGAAGGAAGCAGACTTGTGGAGCAGTAGCCAGGGAGAGATTAGAAAAAAACATGAGGGAGGGGTGTGGGAATCTGCTGTGGGCGGCGCTAAGCTTCTCTCTCTCTCTCTCTCTCTCTCTCACACACGTACACACACACACACACACCCGCAGGCATTCGCAACCACAGACAAATGGGTGGATGTTTTGGCCAGTGCCCTGGGCCAATCAGGAGCGAGGGGCAGCCCCCTTTTCCTTCCCCCTCCCGTTGGGGCAGGGCTTGTCTGGGGGACTGTGTGGCTGAACTTAAAGAGCGTGCTCACTGGCTGGCCCACGGTCGCTGAAGTGCTCTGTGGGTGTGTGTGCGTGCGCGTATGTGTGTGTGTGTGCACGTGTCTCGCATGGTTGTGCAGACGCTCACTATGAAGATGAAGGAGTCGCCCGTCACCTGTGACACGGGAAGGGCCGTCAGCGGGGGCGTGCACGGCCCTGAGAACGAGTGCGCCGGCTGCGAGGACATCCCCCGTCTGGACTTGACGGGGCTGACCGAGGACAACAACTGGGCTGGTGAGCTTCACAGGCACATTCTCTGATTATTTCCACGTGCGCACTCCTAACGCACAGGCCTTTTTCCAACGGCGCGTCTCATTCGCTCGCCACCAGCGCTCTGGATAGACGTAAATATGCACGTACTCACAGACAACACCCAGATCCACCCCTGCACATGGGTGTGTGGGTGGCAGCTGTGTTGCTTCTGCTCCCTCTAGTCCTCCCTATCCTCCACTCCACTCCTCCCTTTTCACCCTTTCCCCTCCTCCTCCTCCTTCTCCTCGATGTGGCTCCTTCATGCGACGCATGCACGATTTCATTGTCCCGAGCGCCAACAGACGTTCCCTGCGCACACTCTACCGGGGGGAGATAAAAACACGCCTGTGGGTTTGGATAGCGCCGTGCAACAGCTCACAGCTCGCGTTATCTATTTCTGCTGGTCACAGGGAGGTGTGCGGACGGGTTTAGTCTGTAGTAGCGTAGTCTGCTGGCTTCATAGTGGAGTTAACTGTGCGCTTACTGCCGTGCCTTCACGCACCTATTGCCGCACCGGAGGTCATGTTTGACTGGCTTATCTGCCCAGGTGTGATTGCGTGTGTTGGCCTGGAGCTTTGCGTGGGCTGACAGGGATAACTTGTCTTTATAGTATTTATAGTTTGATAAACAAATCTCATTGGTATATTTGGCATTGCCCGTTTATTGTCAGCATTCAGTGTTGTTATGATGGGAATGATGTTATCTCTCAATGGGGCTAGTAGTTGTTTGGATTGTTGCAACAGGGTTCAGGAAGATTGAGGTGTATGTGTGTAGCTGAAGGGATATTAGTAGCATAATTTTGTCATTTGTCATTGTTTAGTAAGGACATTAGTAGCAGTTCCAGACATGCCATGACATGTACAATCTTTACAATGGAACCTTGGTCTTTGCACCTTTCATTGTTCTGTAGGTGGTTGATATGATGTAGCGGCCTCAGCAAACTAGGTCACACCTAGAAGAACATGTCTGTGTGCAACCTTTCAGTAATGTCAGTGTTTTGTTTTGGCCCTTCGCAGCCAAAGCAATTTGCTTTCCTTAGTGGTGCTCTCTAGTGGCTTAACCGAGTCACATGAATTAACACAGTGAGTGTTTTATGCTCAGGCAGGGTTGATGGCTGGAGATTTGCAGCATTAACTCAGTCAGGTAGGCAGGTAATACAATATAACTTCTGAGCTGCTGAACGTTTCCAAGGCCATTACTGTAGTCTGCAGCAGGATTTGGAGTTAGCTGTCTGGGGTAAGTCTGTCTGGTCTGTGTGTTGTTTCTGCTTGTGTTTGTGTGTGTGTGTGTGTGTGTGCGTGCGTGTGTGTTTGTACATTGATTTGGAGCATTTTTTGAAACAGATTCAAA
>JAODTR010002940.1:0-13185 GCA_025399935.1 Amblyopsis rosae
TGGGGTCCCCTGCTGGAGCTGCTGCCCCCGCGACCCGACTCTGGATAAGCGGATGAGGATGGATGGATGGATGGAAGTGTTGTTTTGGTACACTGAGTGTTCTGGGTCATTTCTTTCATGGTGGTTCCACATGCTTTGGTTTAGACAGATGGCCAAGGTGTACTGTATAATGGAGCCATGCTAAAGAAAACCTAATCTCACATCAGCCTAATAGACTGAGGGCATATGTAGAGTCCTGATCACACAGTGAAATGTAAAGACATACAGTACTGTATACTGTAAATGCAAGCAGCTAATTCAATGTAAGTATACAGTATACACACAACTGTAGGCCTACAGCTGGTAAAATAAAGAATCAACCCATACCCGGCACAAGATTCACACCAATCACAGTGATTGTTGTGTAGTTGTCAGTGCAACTTGACAGTGACTATGACTTCTATCAGAATGATGTACTTGTGTACATTCTAGCGTGTGACCATGGCCTCATGCAAGCACAGTGTTTCTCTAAGCTCTGGGAGATGCTTAGTTTGTACTGTATGCTGTTACACAGCATTTGACCCTGTTAGAGCTGTCTAAAACTAACTTTAACCAGATCACATACCTCATATAGTACATAGTACATATTGCATATGCAATAATATAGTATTACTAGTACCATTTTATTTGATATAGTTGGTCACAAACAGCAAATTACAAACATGTATGTGACAAAATAAAGGTAAATTGTAATGGGCTCAGTGTATTGCAGTTATGTTTGTTTGCATGGGATACATCAGAATAACAGGCTAACAGGCTGAAGATACCAGTGCTGAAAGATACTGCTATTGTTTTTCAGCACCTGTTCATGCAGAAATGTCAAAAACATAATATATGAATGCCTTCAACCATGTAGACTTCCTCCATTTGAGGGAAACAAAAGTCTGTGTTTGAGATGATTGAGCAGATTGGCAGACCTTTTTCTCACTACATGGTTGATTTTTTCCGTTAAGCCACGTCTTTGAATTTAGATTCAGGAAGGGAATCAACCTGGATATAAGGATTTACGGAATTTGGGATGGGGCGGGGGGGAAGGGGAAAACTGGAGAAGGGAATAATTGGAAAAGCCTTACCCATGAACCCAAGGACAAGCAAGGGCTGGGGGCAGGTTCTCCACTCTTTGGTTTAGCGGATGGCAGAGAGAGAGACAGAGAGAGAGAGTGTGTGTGAATGTGAGAAGGAAGGAGAATGCTACAGTACAGCCTGAAATTGGGTAAGGTGAAGGGAGGGAGGGGAAGAATTGCAGTAGTGAAACGTGCTGTGCTTTGCAAGCCAAATCCAAGCCGTGCCGGTAAGGAAGGGAACCGGGCTTGTTAGGTGAGGCGCTACGTCTGAGTAGTGCTGTAGGAAATAACTCCTGAGTAGTGCTGAGAGGGAGGATCAGCTCAGAGCATGTGATGGTGAGAAGGAGAGAGAGCCTCAGCGATGGCCGAAGATGAGGAGGAGAGGGGGCAGCGGGGTTTAGAGAAGAGCCTGTGTCAGTGCAGAATGCACATTTAAAGACCTCTAAATGTGCCTTGCATGCAAGAAGGGCATAGGTGAGTGTGGGTTTTAGGTGGATTATGCATACAGGCACGTGTGCATATGGAGGGCACATGCTAGGGTGCACAATCCCAGGTTGGTGTAAGAAAGAGCAGATTTCATTTGGATTCAGTCATCGTTGAAGACTATGCCAATACTCAGATCTTCAGTTTTAAGTCACATTATTCAGAAACAGATGATGTTTTGTCTGCAGCAACATCCAACTCCTAAAAAAAAACAATAAAGCAATAAGCATGTAACAACCTGCTTTAGTTCTCCACCTAGAAAACCAACAAATGCTATGTAGGTCACATACAGAATGCAAAATATAGTGTGTTATCAAGTTTAAATGTAAGTAAGATTTAATGTCAATGTGTGGTCTTGTGGGGAAATAAGCAGCAGCAAACCCTCACTTTGCACCGGGGAGAAGAATATTTCAGACACGGGTGCAGCCTTGGTCCATTTGTACTGAGGGACTGGCTTGCCATGGCTGGACTTGCAGCTCAGAGTCACATTGCCGTTCCAAACAAGACTTCCAGTTATGGCACACACTGGAGGAGAGGGAGGGACTAAAAGAGAGAGAGAGGGAGAGAGGGAGGGAGAGAGAGAGATCATTGAATTTTAACAACACATTTATTCAATCTACAACATCAGTTGTAAATCAAGTCATTCATCCTGAAATAAATTATGTCACCATGACTGTCCAAACTGAACAACATATTTTCATGATCTCATATTTTCTAGGTCGTCCATCTTTGAATAATAAACGTGATCCAGTTTAACCCGAGTTCTGACTAAAGATTTATCATCCTCTCCAAATAACACCATTAAACAACCAAGTTCAGCTAAAAGAGGGACTAACCTTGAACAATATAAGAAACAACAGAAAGAACCCTTAACTGAGACATCAGCATTCAAAACCATGGATCACAAGCCAATGTAAATCTCCCACATTTTTTGTCAATGGTCTGCATGGAGCATGTTATGCCAGCATGCTCCATGCAGACTTAACATTCATTTACACCTGAAAATGATTTCTCCAAGGTGTATTAATTCTCGTCCAGTTTGGTTTTGTTTAACTATTTAACACACATCCTATATAAAGTCTTTCCATGTGCAACATCCAGCAGCAAACAGTCACTGCTACCAGACTTTAACAAGGGACTCAACAATTCTTTTTCAGTTTATTTCGGCATGAAAAAGGTCAAACTCATTATGGAAAACAAGTCCATTATTCCACTCGGGAAAGCTCAAAGGGAACTCTTAAACCACCAATGATTTTCAAAATACTTCCAAAGTTACAATGGACTGCCTTTATATAGTGCTTTACAGTATTTTGCCTCATATTCACAGCAATTGCTGCCAACCACCAGGAGCAGTTAGGAATTAGGCATCTTGCTCAAGGATGCGTACAGGTAGGCCAACACCAGGGTTTGAACCCACAATGTTTTGGCTAGGAGCCAAACACCCAGACCACAAGACCACCCTGCTCCCAGGACAATAGAGCACCTTCATCAAAGCTATAAAATCAACACCATAACCTTCCACAGATACTGGTGTTTTACTCTATCCTTCTCTTGATCCATGCATATAAAACCTAATTGTAGTGACAATGAGCTGGAGATAGCTACATAAACAGTCACGAATCAGAGATGTTATATTTTATTGACCGTCTAGAAATGCAATAAGACTGGTCCACATGAATTACTTGATCCATCACCTTTTTTAAACAATTCGCCAGTGTTTTAGAAAAAAATCTTATAGTCCGCACATAATAAGATGACTCTGATTCTTAATTTCTTCAAGTCTCCTTTCTTCGGAAGCAGTGTTATCTTCTCTATGCTGTTATTGAGTACGGCAAGCAGGTCTTCACCCAGAACTGCCCAGAATGCTTTATAAAAGTCTGGCAGTTTATCAATCCCAGCCGTTTGTCCAGTGGCCATGCTCATGAGTGCCTCCTGGAGTCCAGTCATTTTTAGAGCTTTCACACAATCAACATGCTGACGCTCTGACACCTATGGTAATGAGTTTAAAAAATCCCTTAACACATAAGGTTCCTCTGTGTAGACATTTAGAGATAAATAATATGTGGTGAGGGGAGGGAGAAGAGGGCTTACAGCAGGTGACTTTTAGCTGACTGATAAGATGTATCTTCATTTAGATTCTCATCTAAATGTATACTGATATAACAATAACTCAGCTATGAGTCGTTGTTGTCTTAATGAATATATTTAATTTTAACATGGACAAGGCCATGGAGAATACAGCATGCAGCATGCTTCTGGTTTAGTTGACACATAGAAAACATTTATACACAAGAGGAGTGGCTAGAGAGCCGTTTGAAGTAGTGGTCAAGAGAATGAATATTTTCTGAATGTAGAAACACTGCGCAGCATGGACTCATAAAAGGCCCTGTGACTCAATTCCCCTGTAGGTTAGGCCATGTACTCATATCTACCGCTAGCAAAACGGATAAACCCAAATAGCTTCTGCCTCCTAGAATCCGCAAGCGTTGGGAAGAGTCTATTGACCGAACATATGTGATTAGATATGTGATTAGATATTACTGTACTACCAACCGTGTTACTTTGGTTATAAAGTACAGTATAAGCGACTTGTTAGCTAACAGCTGGTTATCTAACCTTAGCATAGCTATACAGTGCATGCATGAGACAAGATTGTAGCCTTTTATCATACTGTATGCTGCATTTATTTTACAGGGCATTCTGAATTCCATGTTATGAAAACTGGTTGTCAAATAGCATATGATGCGTTCAAGTTAGATATTATGTTTTGCTTACTTGTGTATTATTGATATCCATACATTTTGGAAAGAAATAATTTCTCTTTTTGGTCAAGCATTTGTGTGCAAATAGTTGATGCTTGTTTCTTAACTCGGAACATTTTCTTTGAAATATATAAACTTCATATGTAGGCTATGTGTACTTCATGTCACAATTCCAACGGGATCAAAAAATTATTAGATGCTCGCCAATGACTATGATCATACAGATTTTGTTCAAGCTAAGGTCCCATGATGTGGAAGTGATTTAGGCTCTCCATAAGAGGGATACAGTATTGTAGTTGACATGGATATATATAAGATGTACTGGTAAAACACTGGAAATCAATACATTTTCCCCACATATACCAAATGATGTTAGATGACCTGTATTTGAATTATTCATTATTAGTGACACGTGCAGGAATTCTACTGCATACCAGATGTGTATTTTATGTATTATCTCTTTGTTTGACCATCCAATATACTGAAAGAATATTGAGTGTTGTATTCATGTGTCATATTCCCACATCTGTGTATGAAATATCTGACTTTGGTATCAATGCAATCTCATATTTAACATTACTATCCATTTACTACACAAGACTGCATCATAGCCAATATCAATAACCTTTAAGAATGAAAGGTCCTCTATTCTACTTTTATTTCCTGTTTTTCGGTATGCAAAGTGACAACTATATTACTTCACCATATTGGTCCCTCTTCATTTAAAGTGCATACTGCCATCCTCTTAGGGGTAGATACAATACAGCAAGCCCTCTTGTTACCGGCTGGTGAAACTAGTTACTGTGTTACCTTTGACGTTGAGGCGGATCTCTCCAGATATCCCAGAGCTTCCAGGGATGATGACGTTGCAGACGTAGCGTCCTGAGTCTGACTCCTGGGTGTTGTTGATGTAGATGGACAGGTTGGCAGAGGGCATGGTCATGCTGAAACCAGTTCTCCTGGAAAATACATTCTGCCCGTGCCCAACTTCACCTGAGCTGAAGCTTATCACCTCCAGAGGCCAATGCAGAAAATAGGAGATTTACTTCAAAACAGGCTTCAAGAGGGTTAGGCAACTATTCACATTTACTATCTATTTGTATCTTGTGTATTTTTGTAGTGTTTACAATTTGGAATTGGAAATATTAGTAGTATGTTCAGATTTTCTTGTTGGGATGAACTCCAAGGCAACACACATGGAAACTATCGAGATTACAATAGAAATCACTGCAGAGATGACACTCTCACAGGGCCAATGTCAGCTAAAGACCGCACAGGCAGGAGAACATAGAATATGCCATCATCTCCTGCATCCTTCATCTCATTAGCAATCTCTGTTTTGCCTCACGCTGGTTAATAATAGTTCATAGTGGTGTTGGCAATAATCCTAAACTTTGCAGATTAGAACATTTTTCCCCTTCCAAATTATTGGAAGGGTTCCTGTCTCAATAGGCCAGTGTGACACATACCGTATTATCCACTAGTGACATTACAGATATAACAATACTCTTGTGTCAAAGGTTTGCTCTAATATTAATATATTATTAATTACGGCAGTGGGAGCAAATACACCCCTCCCTTCAATGTCATAGAGTGCTCCCTCAGAACCTCCTCCCACACATTGGAAACGCATTGCGATGGCTAGCATATAGTTATGACCACTTTGTTTATTATTATGTTTTATTAAAGAGCCAGATTATGTTTTCAATACGCACACAGAGCGGGCAGCTAGCGAACCATGAGGATACTGTATATACACGGAGTCTGAAAAAGTCGCTGACCATTAACTGTAAAACATTATTATCATCAATAAAATAAGTACAGTAAATACAGCTATCTTAGTAATGTTAATGTGTGCTTACCTGCTCTGACTCATTGCCCATGAAGTTCCAAAGGACAGAATTCTTGGCAATGTCTGAATGTGGGCTGTACCATGCCTGCAACACCACCACCTGTCCCTCCACCACCTCCATCTCTCTCCTGGGGGTCTCCACCCGATGGCTTTCACCTGCATCAAAGGCACAACACAGACCATAACTGGATGCCAGCATAATTAATACTAGTTTTAAACATAATCTGACAGACAGACAGACAGACAGACAGATAGATATATTATTATTATTAGTCCTGTTGCATATTGGACATTATGAAACAATGTCTACTCTGGAAAATCGTGTATGAACATGGGACATTATCAATGGACATAAAATACTCAAACAATTTCTACTCAAACAATGATGTGGAAACTATTGGACATTAATTAAATTATATATACCAAAATTATGGATTTGATTTGAGGAAAATTGAAATGTGATTGAATATATTTTCATTGTATAAAATTGGCATTTATTAAACTACGCTGAGTTGCATATTGATGCATGTTGAATTGCTTAAGTTCTGTGTGTTAAACCACAAAATGTCAACTGGAGGTCGAGACTACGTATGTGTAATAGAAATGTGTAATAGAAAATTCACTCAAAACAGCTGCTCGACATTGAAAGTAATAGATTCTAAAATGCTGTTTTTGGCAAGATGCTGAACAAACAAGCCTTGTACAGTTTGAGACCTAATTTTTAACTTGTAAAATGCGGTGGATATGTGCTGACAATAATTATATCAACCATGCTTATGATGAAGTGAACAAATGAAACAAAAGTGAATTTGGTTCTTTTTAAAAGTTTTTGCATTTAAGTTTGCACCTGGAAAATTTGCAAAACGTACATGTGTGAATTATGCACAAAGAGAAAAACGAGAAACAAGACAGACAGAATCACAAAATAAAGTTTTGTGATTCTGTCATACTGACTGATCTTGATCCAGCACTGGTGACCTTAAGGTTTATAATCAGTCCTCAACCTTCAGCTTTTGAGTATAATAACAAAGCCAAGTTTACCTTTGACATCTTGACATCTGCTTGTGATAGGCCTTTATGTGCATTGAACTAATATTATATTTCAAGAACACGCCTGCTACGGTAAACCAAGAACTAATAGCAGAGACACCTAAGCGAAGGTCAGGTATTATGAGATACAGATGAAAAGTTTAACGTCAATTCACGCCAATTCAATATTATCTAGATCTACATTAAAAGCCCAAAACATCACAACACACTAGTTGACATGACACATGGTCATTGTGTCACGGACCTGTGAAATTGGCGACTGTACTACAAACCTTACAAACCTCAAGGACCGTGGAAGCACAGAGAACCTATGAGAATGTTAGTCAAGTGAACCAGCAGGGTGTTTACTCACAGGGTGCCCCGTCCCCTGAGATTGACAGCTGAAGGTGGATCAACTGATCCCAACAAATGGTATCCTCCTGTGTCTCCAGTTGGCAAGCACTTTCCAACCAAGCCCCAAGGCTAAAGGACAAACACTACACTGCAAACACACAAAGCACACCGCAAAGGGAAGGAAGAGACTCTCCACATCTGCTGTTCATATACTCCACCTTCCTCCTGTTCATGGAGTGAAGCCCTCTGAACACATCACACCAAATACAACCAGGAGAATTAGGCTGCTGGTGTTTATGAAGGCAGTGAGGGGGTGTATGATAGAAAAAGAAAGAACGAAAGAAAAATAAAGTCCCGTCAGAACCTAATTTCTAGAGCCGTGGATACTGTGAGTAGTGTGTGGTAGACCGACACAAATATCAACATAATTGTCATAGTTTTGTGACTCAATATCTTATTCTCAATGGGACAATGTGAGCCCTTCTCTCTCGCTGTTCTGTCCCTTTATATCTGGATTGGGAATCTAACAAATCCTTCTGACTAATCCCCTACTCAAGTCTTCAAACTGCTTTTCAGTCTCAAATGAGACTCATTTGTACCTACCATAGTACAGATATGATATACAGGTGTAGTGTACGGTAGTTAACACAGGGTCACATTGGCAACCAACAGAGCTGCTTGCTGTCAATGTCTTTATAATTACTGTTTAGCAGATTTACTTTGCATTAAATTACATAGACCATGCAACTGCAGCCAAATATAATTATGCTATTGCGCGTTTGAAGAGATTTAATTTAGTGCATTAATTGAAAATATATTAAAATTAAATTCAAACCAAATGATAATAGAAGGTGCTGTAACTTATAATATTGCTTTAAATCACAGAGTATGTGTTGTGGGGATTTTGGCACACTGCTGTTGCAGTGCCACTGCACTTTGATCGATAGACATGTGTTGGTATTTCTGGATCAGCTCTGGATTGGTTTTCCTCTTACCTATCAAAGAGGAGTTTCTCTGTGTCAGTAGGAACATCAATGTCAGACACTGCCCTGTTGTCCTGTGGTGTGCCACAAGGTTCTGAGTTGGGCCGCTGTTATTCAGTTTGTATATGCTTCCTCTCGACAATATCTTAAAGGAATTTATTATCACTGCTATGCCGATGGCATCCAGTTATATATTTCTTCTGACCCAGACAAGATTGGCAAACTGTCACTTCTGCAGAATTGCACAACTGCACAATCTCTAGCAACAAAATATGGACCAATCCGTGGTGATGATAATGCTCCAGAAAATATATCCCAAAATATTAGGCAGGCTATAGGGTTTCTATCGTCCATTAGTTCAGAGAATCTAAGAAATTGTCAAATCTGTAGTTCCTGTTTTTCCCATCTCAGGAACATTGCCAAAATTAGATCAGTGGTTTCTAAAAAAGAATTGGAAATCAAGTCCATGCTTTGATTTCATCCCGTTTGGATTATTGGAATGCTTTGTACACTTATTTGAGTAAATCAACCATGGTCTGACTACAGGTTGCACAAAATGCAGCTGCTAGGCTTTTAACTGAGAACAAACAGAGTGCACATTTCTCACATTATGCACGCATACGCACATTATTAAGGCCCTTCATTGGCTTCCTATCAGTTTTAGAGTCTATTTTAAAATCTTAGTAATTACGTACAGAGCCCTTAAAGCTCCCACTTACATTATGGATTTATTACATGCAAATACTCCTGTTCGGTCTCCAACCCAAAACCTGTTAATGGTTCCAAGAACACATTTTGAGACGAGTGCAATGGAACCACTATTTCAATAAGCTGTTTGAAATATCAACTCACAGCATGCATGGAGATGGATTTTAGCAAAATTACAGTTGTAAACCTTGCACTGAAACTCATCATCATTGTTTCATCCTGCTAACAGTACATTATCGAGGGTTGTAAACCTATTTATTCATGTGAAAAATGAAAATGAAAACAGTACAGCGTGCAGCACAGAGCAGTGTACTGGTGTTAGTAAGATATAAAAATGTATCTCTCACACTAAGTCCTGTCAGAACCTAATTTCTAGATCCATTGTTTTGCCACATAACATAAATTTAGCAATGTGCAAACAAGATTTGCCTTCAGCTTCATCTTTCAATTGTTCCTCAGCAGTACAGTATGATTGATATACATGGTGTAACACAAGCAATCAAAAAGGATCAGGCAGTACTGCACAACAGAGTGTGAGTGCTGTGATGGTGAGGCTGAATTACCTCATAATGTAAATTAGAGGTTGTTCATAGAGTAATGGTCAATTCAAACATGTGCAGTTCATCATAGACAGATAAAGACTATAGTCTACTCAAAACTAAAGACTATTCCTGTGCATTTCTGACCAAGTTGATACACAAAACTGTCATTCAATTGTTTATTAAATAGAAGGAAATCTTCCTTAATCCCTGGCCATCTCCATCTGGGATTGGTGTATGGCTGCAGACATGAAAAGAAATATGAAGACAGCCTAATCCGCTTTCATGAAAGAAAATCTGTCTGAATCAAATATTTTATCATCAGACATCAACTGCTGCTTAGAGTGTCCAGGTTTTCTTATAAAGGCAAATTGGATTCCTCTACTTTCATATTTCAATTGATGTTAAGGTATTATGGCAATGAGTCAAGGAGACAATGCTATAATTTAAGAAAATTATTAAACTATGTATGGTGCTTGATTAAAGTCACTAGTACAGCGTGTAGGCTATATGCTGTGCGTACGGTATAGTACAGTATAGTACAGTATGTAGCCATATAGACGATTTAAGCAATTAGTGATACAAAACAATGTATGTTTGCTGTAATTGATCAGTTCCACTCAAATCGTTTTAATAAGACATTTAAGACATGTGTGTTACTAACCAATTTCCTATAATTAAAACAAATGGCATTAAGTAGTCTTTATCAAATAAAATGTGCCAGTGTAGTCTCATAAGTCATCAATAGAGGGCAGCACATTCATGTTCCAAAACAAATCAAATATTTATTGTCTTTTTGTAATATATGAATGTTCACCTTTTTAAACCAATAGGCAGTAAAGACAGCACAAAACTCCAGAAAGGCTAAGCAGATACTTTTTATAGACTATATTATATAATAACCTGGCCAACCTCGAAATGTATTATTTCTCAATCTACATTTATAATAATGTATGTCCTTTCCAATTAATAAAATACAATGAGCAAGCAAAGAGATAAAAGTCCCTCTCTCATTTTCCCAAGGGAATATGTTGGTCTATGTGGAGATAAGCCAATCCTCATTTACCAACCTACAGCATCTCTATCTCCCTAAAGTAATCTCTCTTGCCACCTGTGTGGGTTATCTAATGTGAGTTACCTAGAGGAGCTAACGCAGCATATAGGGTTCACAATCTCTCCCACTGCCTCCACAAAAAAGAGGGCCTGTTGCATTTAATGAGCTGTTAATATTGAGCAAGATGAATCACAAAATCGCATCGAAACTTCTTGAACAGTATGTATTGTATTGTAATTTGTCTAAGATAATGTAAGTAGGCTTTAAGTAGAGAGGAGTTAAACTGCTTGTGTAAATCTTCCCAGGAGCTTTACTGCAACATCACACGCATAGAAGGATAGAGGAAACAGAGACGGTGTGCAATGCTCTCTCCATCTTAAAGACAACTGAACCTGGTTAATGACAACATTGGTAAAATAAACATTTGCAGTGGCCAACAGCCTGTGAACATGAGTCACGTAGGTGGCCAGGTTGTGATGACAGTGTGCTGTAGCACCACTGTCAGGTTGACTGACACGATTGTACAGAGCGAGAGCTACACAAGCATGCATTTTCATGAGCTGTTGAAGTGAACTGAAAATGAATAATGTTGTTCAAAATGTAGGAAATAAAGATTAATTAAGATATAGTGTTTAAATTAAACTGGGATTATCTTGATATTTGATATTTAAACATTCAGGACAGCAAAATAACATTTTTGGTATGGCTAAACTGTTAAGACTGTCTACAGCATTAACCAGATGGAGTTCATATTTAGAATTGAATTGTACAAATATCTACTCGCATTTCGCTAGTTTACCGTTCTACTGTATGTGCATGTTGGAAAAAAAATCTAATACTTCTACACAGTGCTCGCTCTGTAAATAATAACATAAACAAAGTAAAACACCGCTCGTATCAACAATGCATTTCGACGTGCGAGGCGCTGCAGCAGAGAACTGCAGAGTGATACTGTTTTGATTTGAGCTCAAAGTTAGCAAGACTGACTGACCCTGCCTTTAATACTAAATATTTGACCCCTTTAAAGGCATAGTCAGTCATTCTGGACAAAGCTTTTTACAGTTTTCCTCGATTGCTTAGACACAATTCCTGGAACAATTCACTATTTCTCACATCTCTACACAGAGCGGTCCAAACCTATTACCTCTGGGTCTAATTTTAACTTTGTCCTCAGACAACACACACATGCTGTCAATAACACAGACTACATGACACACTGAAGGGATTCATTAAAAACACTGCTACCAAAATGTTTAGACTTTATTAAATTGTTTTTAAACTTGGTAAAATTACATCTTACAATACTAGGGGGGAGGGAAGGGGGCTAATACATATTTCTGGGTAAAGCCCTTAATATAAATCTGGTGACATCCCTAACTTTTCTTTACATCTTATCTCAGTGTGATATTTCAAAGATAAGTTTTTTTTAAACCAAAACAGCATATATTATTACATTACAGTAATGACCAATGTTTACTGTATTACAGTACCGCTTATCAAAGCCAGTTTTCCCCCAAATATATACCTTTAAATTAAATGAGTGGAATTGTAGCTAGTTTAATACATTTACAATGATCATCACATGATCTTTAATTCCTCTACTTTTAGCCTGAAATGATTCTCCATGCATACATGGTGTAAACTCCCACACCCACTCAACTTCACTGACAGCAAACTCAACCTCTCTCCTCTGCCCACTTGCACACACACATACAGACCTGCATACATGGACACTGTATTCACAGACACAGAGCTAAATATGGAATTACCGGTACAGTACAAGCACCAGCACTGTAACCAGTACACTGTGCAAATTGAGTCCAGTTATTACAGGCAGGATTATGTCCACACATGAATACATTCTGACTGAAGGACCTCAACTGTCACTAAGGTGATCCTTAACAGTTTGTGATTTCATGCCCTGCACTGTCAGTTTGAAATGGAACATTTTATAGGATAGCATAGCAAAATTGTATTTTGTGCTCTGCTGTGGACAATATACTGTATATTAAGCAATGCTTGTAACTATACACAGAAAAACAACTATCATATACAATCATATACTGGCGCCTAAGAAAAACAAAGTACAAAATAAGAACAAAAAAATTGAAGAAATGCTTAATTATCCTGATAGCAGAGGAAAAACTAAATACAGTAGCTTTTAATAATCATGTATACAGTACAATCTATTATGTACAGATCGGATGAACGTGCTTTGCACTCACCAAAGTTGATGGCTTCCCTTATTCACTGAAGAGAAATGATGGAAGCACAAGGCAGTTCATCTGGGAAAAGTTTTGGATGCTACAGTACTATAC
>JAODTR010002941.1:0-13185 GCA_025399935.1 Amblyopsis rosae
CTGAGGCTATACAGCACCCTCGTATGCGTATGAGGGAGTCTTGGTAATTCCTACACTGAGGTTAGTGGGTACAAGGGACTACAGTATAACCATCCATTAAAGCCATGTACTGATAACTAATAACTAGCTACTAGCTATTGAATATTATACACATGTTGACATAGCAACACAAAGGGAAATGCCTTATGCATCTGTTTTAATTGTTTTTAACCTGATTCCTTTAATCATGTTGTTTATCTGCATTTTTGTATTTTCTTATGGGAAGCACGATTGTGCATGTATTTCCTCTCTGGAAAGCACTTTGAGTTGCAATTCTGTATGAAAAGTGCTATACAAATAAAGATAATTATATTTTTATCTGACCACCGGGAGCAGTTGGGGTTAGGTGTCTTGCTCAACATCCTGGACTTCATCACCTGTCATCCTGCTCTACCACTGCACCACTCTTGCCTCCAAAGTATGTCGCCTCTGATAATATATGGCCCATCTTTACTCTCTTGCTTGGTTGAGTGCTGGGGGACTGACGAATTGCCCTCACTGTTAGTTTAGACACAAATCCCCCCCAAATGTAACGGAGCTCAGGAGACCAGAGTTGGGAAAAGCTGAACCAACACATTCCCTGTCTGCCCTCTGCTTATCTAGGCACAAAGGTGGTGGCATTTCTTTTAGCATGTACAGCATTCGGCAGATGCAAAGCAACTTATATGTACTGTAGTACATTTGTTAATAGCAGGTCATACACGGGCAGTTCTTTTTCCCCTCTCTCTCTCTCTCGCTCTCTCTCTTTCGCTCTCTTTTGCTCTCCGTTTCTCTCTCTCTCTCTCGCTCCCTCTCTCTCTCTCGCTCTCTCGCTAATTGGTTGCCGGTGACAGCTGAGCTGGAGCCCGGGCAGAACCTCCAAACCTGCAACACCGAGCACTCTCCCACTCTGGCCCACCCTAATATTGCCTCTGCGGCCTCCCACAGACCTGTCCAGCTCGGGTCATCCGCTCGCCAGCCTCACCTCGTCCCACTTGTCTCTCCCGCTGGCGTAGACACACTCACCTGTCTCCGCCCCGCCGGTCCTCAGCGACGTCCGATTCTGTCTGCCGGTCTCCCTGGTCCCGATCTTCTGCCCCTATTTAGGCTGTCCAGTCCGTCCATAACGTTCCTTCTTCATTCATATTTGTCGTCTGACGAATATTCTAATAGAATAATGACAGAAACTTGTCATCATTACTACCACCATGTCAACATCAATAAATCAAGCAAAACAGCTAACAAGTAACAAGGTGCTTAAAATATAAGAGCAGGGCTTTTTCATTAAGATAAGCAGTGTTTCAGCAGTCCTGACAGTTGCCAGAAGCTCGTTCCACGAGATTTCGCTGAGAGGGTCTTGAGACCTGTAACATGAGGCAGTGTGGCAACTCTTAACTCTCTTGCTTGGAGTATTGGGCATCTGGCCTCCTTTCTATTCCTCCTCTTACATCGTCAATACTTCCTCTTCTCCCCTGAAGCTATATCCTGGCTCCCCAGGTGGTCTGTTGCACCCGACCATCTGGGTAGCCATATATTGAACCCCGTTTTAAAGGTTTAACGTTTAAAAAAAATACTTGGCAGACGATTGGACGAACCTGCATACCAGCGGATCCAGTTCAGTCAGGACCACTTTTAGTCAAATTTTATGATTTTATTTTTTCATTGCAGTTAATTGTGTTTGGGCAATGGCTCTGTTCTGTGAGAGCAGCAAAAGACACCTCCATAGGGTACAGAACAGAGCAAGCATCAGTGATGACAGCCATTGATTAATACAGACAGCAGGTGCAGGGGAGTTTGGTAAGTAAGTTGCAGAGGGGCTTGCTGAGGAAGCGGCAGGAAAGGGCAGGCTGTCACGGTCCGAAGCCGGTCTAGCGCTGGACAGCGCCGGGTGGCAGGTTCAGCACCGGTCAGCTCCGTCTCCAGTCACCTAATTACCCACACGTGCCGTCTCATCTCCACTTCCTGGGCGTATAAGAGGCACTCCTCCCCATCAGCAGTTGCCATTTTGTTGCCAGCAGTTGCCATTATTGCATTCAATGCACCCACCAGCAATCGTTACGCAGCCCGTTACGCAGCCCCACCTGCCTCCCAACCTGCCCTGCAGCCCCACCTGCCTCCCAACCCGCCCTGCAGCCCCGCCTGCCTCCCAACCCGCCCTGCAGCCCCGCCTGTCTCCCAACCCGCCCTGCAGTCCCATCTGCACCCTCTCCATCACAGCCCCACTGCCAGAACACTCGGCCGGCCGACGCTACGGCCCTGCCGGTCTCCTAGCCTCAGTGAACCTTAAAGTTCTCAGTTTCTTTGCATTCTGGTAACTTCTAGCTGCCTCTGCTTCCTGCACTTGGGTATTCATCCCCCCGGCCACACCTGACACAGGCTTAGCCTTCTAAAATAAGGCGCCCTGGACGATTTGGCCAATGCATTTAAAGCAGCGATTAGATGGTTGAGATGCAGATAATAAATAATCTAGGCTAAGCTTGACTTGAAGGAACGCTAAGATCAATTTGTTGAATCAGACTCTTAAATATGGTCGGAAGAAGAGTGAAAATAAAGTATATGTGAGTATAATGTTGTGTTTTGATTGGTGATGTACAGTGCTGTGAAGAGGAATCCCCCCTTGGGGACAATAAATATAATCTCTCATCTTCAACCATATCTTCCCATCGAGAAAAGCTTTTAGTGCCATTCTTTTCTGTTCTAATACATTCTATTGCAGCATCTACCCTCCATTACTGTTTTACAGTCACTTTCACTGTCATGACACCTTAACAATGCCTGTAGCTATTGGTAGATAGTAGTAGTCTGATTGGTCAGACACACAGGGTCACGTTGAAGCCTGCAAGATCAGGATGGCCACGCATGCCTGTTCCAAGAACAGTGGGCTGGTGGAAGATGGAGAGGAGATTCACTTCTAAATCAAGGAGTTGTGTTGATAAACAAATACATTCCAAAAACATTTGCAATAATAGTAATATATATGGTATATGCTCTGTATATACAGTAGACTGTGTGTGTATGTAAATATATATATTTACTGTATTCCATGCTGTGCTATCCCATTAATTACTGCTTCATTTATTCTGTCAAATAAAAACCACTTTGAAGCTTCATGAAAAAATAAAACCAAATATAGACCCATGCATCAGAAGCCTGTTGTTGTTGCTGGTGTGTTGGATTGTGTGTCTGCTGTGTACAAAAGAGATTTGTTTTGTTGCCTAAGGTTGCTTATTGTTTTGCTCTACACCTGCTATAAAAAGAGATGGTTTCTTTTCATTGCTTAAGGATAACCAATAAATGGCTTGAATGACATTTAAACCAAATGGTATTATGCTATATCAAGGTCAGGTCAGTCTTAAGGTCACAAACAAGGTAGATTTAATATTGTAAATTACTTCATTATTTTACTTTAACCTTTTTTTTATCCAGGCCAAGTTTTTGTCAATGTATTATAAGCAATTTTCTGAATTCATCAAATATTTATTTAGTTAATTTTTGTTAGATAACCCATTGGTTGTGCAAAAAGCTGTGTGATCGGCTATGTCAAAAAAGAGAATATTTGCATATGGAAACGCAAAAATACAAATCTAGTCTCATATGCCTATTGGCATTGTTGGCTGCAAAATGAACTACTGTACCTAAACTGTAAAAACTATAAAATATAAAAATATTATATACACATCTACAATAGATAAAAAATATTCTCTTTTTTTTAATCTTTTGGTCGTTTGTCACAATTCTGGTAGTGGTGGTGATGACGCTGACGATTGTTATTCTGTTTCTTATCTTATTTTATTGTTGATGAGATGTAGTCCGTACAGTTTTATATTTATATTTATTTTATTTTTTATTTTAAAATTTGATTTTTTAAATGTTTTTACTCACACCTAACCTAACATCACCCACACCTGGGTATTGGTGATTTCTTTTTGTAAAGTTTTACATTCATTCGATTGACTTTGTGTATGTCATGTGATACTTGCTGCAAAACCAATTGCCCCATGGGGACAAATAAAGGCTTGAACTTGAACTATAAAGGCATACTGTATCAAGTTATTTATCAGCCTGCAGTACAGCAATACAGAGCAGGGGGTGAGCAGATTAAAATTTTTATTTATGAAAATAAAAACAACTGAAATGATTTTACAAAACAACTGACAGCAATAGGTGAAGCTGAGACAGGGTCCTATTTTTTATTTGAGGGGTCGCATCAAAAATGTGATGACTTGTATTTGTTTTAATGGGCGGTGTGAGTGGTGGTAAAAGCAAAAGTTTTTAGTTTTAAAGTGACAATTTGTCTTGTAGAAGGTGGGGGTGGTGATAAAAGCAAAACTTGTCTTGTTTTTGATGTGCGGGGTGTTTATAAAAGGTGACGTTTTTAGCTTTAAAGCAATGCTGACAGCTTAGTGGTGAGATTGTCAAATAATGATTGATTATCTTGGTTAGAATAATAATCCTTCCATGAACATTATTGCAGTGTCTTCTCTAGCTGCATACATAATTCATATGGAGCAGGAGCTTTAAATGGAGCTTTAAATGATCCAACAAGGGTTGTTGTTTTACAACAAGGGGTGTTACAGGGTTAAGCACCTACTTATTTATTTCCCATCAATTCTAATTTGAGGTGGCAGAGATAACGGAGGAAAGGCAAACAAAGGTGGATTAGTCCCAAATCATGAAGTTTCTTCATTGAAGGGGTTGGTTGTCCTTTGGACCATGAAGTTATATTTTGAGTTATCATTTTTACTATCTGTCACAGCCAGGTCACAGTCTGTTTCTTGTATCGTTCTTTCATCTTGTGCCCTGTCATGTCCTGTCTCGGAACAACAACAGCAGCATTCCTGGTGTCACTGTTCCCGCCCCATGTGTTAACTCCTGTTTTTGTAGATGATTGTATCATTGGTTACATCCAGGGGCGGATTTAGTGATTTGGGGGCCTCAGGCGAAGACTGGTACGCGGCCATCTTCACCTATCTCACCCAGCTGCTGTTCATATAAATTTGATCGGGCAAAACCGTCTATATTTACACATTGGCAGGTGGAAACATAGGCAGACCTTTTCAATTAGACAAAGTCCGCCTATGGTTTCTTTTGAGCTTGCTTACCTTGTTCATTGTCCATTGATATTCACCTGCCCCTTATTGTTTTTCATCCAATTATCTGTTTCCTCTTATTGGTTTCCCTGTGTATTCAAACCCTTGTGTTTCCTCATTTCTTTGTCGGCCAATGTTTATGCTGGTGTGTGTGTTTGTTTGTCTGCCTCCAAAAAAAACAAAACAGTTTATCAAGTAGTTTCCTGTATGTATTCCAAGTTTGTCTTTCTGTCATGCATTTGGAAGCAGTCTTGATTCCAGTCTAAATATAGTTGCAGTCTTAACGTTCCTGAACTTAAATATAGTAAGATCTAAATCACACAGAGACTCGCCGTTAGAAACGCATCGCATCACATTGTATATGGGTTCATATGTAATTTGTGCATTTTCATACATTGTTTTAAAAATAATACCAACTGTAGGCTATGTCCAATAAACATGTCAGCGTATTTCGCGCATTTTCATTTGTGAAAAACATTTATAATTTCATGACAATTTTGTCAGTTGGTTCGGCTGTTTGCTGCTTGCTAGCTTACATGCCTAGGTACAAGCCAAGAAGGCGAATGTGTGTCCCGCTGCGCCGCCACCTCAAAAGGTAAATATATATGATCACGGAGTCGGGCGGGAGTGTTCACGATTCATGCACACAAGTGGCATACTTCCTGGGACTGCGCCCGCCTCCCAACCCGCCTAATAAAAAGCCGACTACATACATACTGCAAACTGGAAGCATCCGGTACCACCATTTTATAATGTCACTTTTTATATTCATATGCAGAAATCTTGTTTATAGCGATTACCTGCCTTGAAGAAACCACCTGCTGTATAGTCTGGCATTTTCACATGGGTGATTTCCTGCATGCAATAGTGCAGTTTTGGAGCTATTATAATCAGTGTACTTTGTTGTTTTAGTTCTGCACCAGTCTCCAGCTCTGGTGGATGCGCACAATAGAGACAAATGAGATAAATGGAACACATCGTTAAACCAAGATTACACCCAAATTGAAAACGTGCCCAGCCAACGTTTTCGCTATGTTTTCATTGCCCAGTAAGGTCACAACTGATGTAATGTCTAAATCAATGTTGTGTCACATATAACGGTTAACCACCACCAATGGGTTATATCTAGAAACATATATACATTAATATCTAAATCTTAATAACTAAATCCTATATCCTACAATACTATCTTAGCTATAGCCACTATATAATATAAAGTGTGCATTGTTCCAATGTATCAAATATTAATAATATAATTAGGTCTACTAAGTAGATCAAAGAACTCCAGCTACAGTACCCTAGGCTACAATTGGCATGTGGGGAACTATGAAGATGATTGAGGATGGTGTGAGGTTTTAACACAGAGAGAGATTAGTGATCGCCTGTGAGCTTGATTGGTTGTTTCCGATCGCATGGCCAATAGTGAGCTAGCATGCTTTTCAAAATGATAATGTAATTTTGACTGAATGATTAGGTGCCCGGGAACAGATGCCAGTGCATTAATGTGCATGCCCCACACCTTTACTGAAAAGTAGAAACCCTATTTGAGAAGCAATGTTAATAACTGCTTAACATTTCAGCTGTTTGGTTAAGAAACTAAATATTTATTATGGTAGCAGCTCCCAGACCAAATTGCCTTCTGTCTTTTTGCCAAGACAGAAGGAGAACTGAAGCTAATTAATTACGCACTTAATCCCTCCTTCTTTTCACCCCTATTGTTCTCTGTCCTGATGATTCTATTAATCTCACCGTTCCCTCCCTCTACCGCTCCAGTAGCACGCCGGCCAATCCTTTCTTCTCCTCTATGATGGGCGGTTAATTCAGGGTGGCACAAGGCTCTATGGGGGAAGAGAACCTTGAGGCTTAGACTGGGATGTGAGGGATGAGGGACGGAGCAAGCCATGGCCAGATGAACCCTACAGGTGGCCCCTGGGCGAGCAGATACAAAAGACCCCTGCATAGAGGAAAGGGGGTCGGAGGTTAAAAGGGATAAATTATGAAAACCAGATGAGCATGAGCAACAACACAGGCCAATATATAGTTTAGCAAGCAAGCTATTGGCGCATTACTGCCACCTACTGTGGGGGCAGGATGGTTGTCTGGGTGTTGGACTTCCAGCCGGAAGGTTGTGGGTTCAAACCCCTAACTGCTCCCGGTGGTTGGTCGCACCTTGCATGGCAGCAATCACCATTGGTGTATGAATGTGTGTGTGACTGGGTCAGGCAAAATAATGTAAAGCGATTTGGATATAAGCGCTATATAAATACGCCCATTAACCATTTACTGTTTAAGTGGCGCATTACCACCACCTACTCTAGACTGTAGTGCTTGTAGCGCATGTATGAATGTAGCGCAGTCAGTAAGCGACATTTGCTCATATTGGCCGGTCCCACAACAAGCAATCCCGCAAAATAAAATCATTTTTTCAGGCTTTCAGTGCTACATTTGGGTATGTCGAGTTTTAAACAATGCACAAAAGGTGAAATCAGGCAATTCAGTTACCATCTTTTGGAATCCGTCTGTATACAGGTCTTTCAGCAAGCCGGTTTAATGGTTTTTAACTACTTTTGCAAACGTCCGCCATTGTTTTCCTTGCAAACATGGAATTTGCCAGAATACAGCCCCAGACCAAAGTATCTCAAAGGTAGGTCTCGCCACTTGGCAGCCATCTTTGAAACGCGTAGGCAGTTATTTAGGAAGACAGCATAGACAGGTGGCTTATGTCAATGCAGCCACACGATTGGTTATTATAGGTTAATGTTTGGCAGTTATAAAGCAGACGATTGGATTGGACGCTAAGTGGCATGTCTCCTCTATATAGTGTCTCTTTTCAATTCAATTTTCAAGTGAACCACCAAAGTATCTCAGAAGCGTTTCAGGAGCGTCTCTCTGCTGGGCGCCGCAAAAAATAGGCGGCAGTTCTATTTTTATGACAGAGACACTTCTGGAAACATTGGACGCTTCTGAAAGAGACCAACTGCCAATCAGACAGAACTCATAATTTCGGTTGAATTTGTTGCTATGGAAACTCGGGGCAAATTGACCGGGCAAAAAACGGATCACTGACGTGACGGAACAGAGACGCGCCCGGTGGAAAGCAACCACACACCATAACATAATATAGGCCATAACAGCCTATACCTTTATTCATGAAATAATATTGTGCGTATGGATATGGCTCTGGTTATCAAAACATCACACCCCTGTACCGACAGACCAGCTGTTCCTTTTACACATAGTTGCGGAGGGGTATTGTCTTTATTTGACAAGATAGCAAGCGTTCTGGAGAATAACTAACCCCAGCCTTAAACAATGGCATGTTAACGATGAAGAATAGCGCTGATTATATCTAGAAGGTGGAGGATGTTGCTGTTCTCTCATGTTCTCTCTCTGTCTCTCTATAATTCTTGTTGACTTGTTCGCCCTTGTGTTTTTTATATTCCAAAAGAGAGTACAAAAACTGACAATCGCATGTTGACACATAAATCACACACACGTATTTGAAATAACCTCTACTGTAGCTACTGTATGTTATTAACAATACTATAGGCTGCGGTTAGGGTGAAATATTGTGTATATATACACTGTAAAATATTGTATGTAATTATAGTTTCACAAAGAGAGATGGAAAAATGAGGTCCTGCAGGTGGAAATGGTCCAGGATGACCCTTTTAATTTATGATGTTCTGTGTAAGAGCATAATAATCTAAACGCATGGAAATTTCCTGTCGCCATTCACATACACTATGTGCATAGTGTGAGTGTGTGTGGTGTGTGCATGTGCGTGTGTGTGTGTGTGTATATGGGATCATCACTGTCCTGTTGTGAGCTGTGCACACACACACCACACACACACACACACACACACACACATGTGCACGCACAGTCTTTTGAAGTCAGTTTGATTACACAGAAATTACATTTTGTTTATATGGATAGCACAATGGAAGGCCAATTGGAATTTCTAACGGCACACGTCTTCTTGTCAATCATTTCTCCTAATGAGAGAGAGGGAGATAGGGAGATAGAGAGAGAGAGAGACTTGTCCTCAGTAATGGAATTCTTGGCAGGATTACAGTTCATATAATAATGCTCCATAATAGAAAATAGCAATCTGATTCTAATGATCCTGTAAACTGTAACCATGTGCGTCCACACGTGCACACTAAGCAGGATTTAACAAACAGCCCTTGCCCACGTGCACTGCGGCTCGTCTCCTGTGGCTCTTTAAGGGACCCTGTTGATGCCGTTCATCCACCTGACGTTTCACTTGCAGAGAGACTGCGATGATGAGGGAAAGGCATCGTCAACGAGCGGAAATGGCAAATGGATGCATCGCGTCTGGAGCGGCAGTGTGCGAGAATTGGTTTGAGCTTTAGGGACAGAGACGAATAACTCCAGTTGTCGTGGCTCTGAACTGCGAGGTGAAGGTGGGCATTTTCATCTAGACACACTGCTTGCATCGGAAACTACAGAAAGATGAACACTGTGATTGCAATCTACCTTACATCTAAACATGCTAAATGAATCAGTGCAGCGCCTGTGAGATTTTCTGAGCAGCAACACATCTGATAGCCGTTATTCATACGGTTCATTCCCTGCTGGTTCAATTCAGTGCTGATACATTAATTTCGGCATTTCTAATGCACAGTCAAGCAACAGCAGGGGAAAAGTTACAGTACATCAAACATCAATTCTGTTCCTTCAGTACTTTCACACCACGGTGTGTGTGAAGCCAAATGCACAGTTTGTGTGCCGCACTCAATTCTGGTGGCTGTCCGACAAATACCATGACCTTGAATCCTTAGGCAGATGCAATTTGGGTATAGATACACTTGAAGTTATGTGACATTGGTGTATATGATGTTCTACCACTAGATGTTACACTAAAGTACCAGCAAATCAGACCAAAACAAATGCTGTATGGGTTACACGCACACACGCATGTGCACGCACACACACACACACACACACACACACTGTTATGCACACACTGCCATGCCTAGAAATGAAAACAAAATAACAGAGGAGCACGGATTACACTAGGGATGGGCGATACCAAACGTTTTAAATTCGATTCGATACGATACTGATACTTTTTCTTCCCATTCTAACGACACCGGTATGATACTGTAAAAGTTATTTTGTCAATATTAAAATGTTACCACCATCATAATGCGTTTTATCCATAGACCTACAGTTAAATAATTTAATTTACAGTTCAAAAATCTGCTACTTTCAAGAAAAGCAAACAGAAATACTTAATCTTGACATTTGATTTACTCAAATGAACTTAATTTGATTGTTCATAAAGATTTCCCAACGTTATGCTAACAAATAGCACCACACCACACTGTGTTTTCTTGTTTGCGGAGGGCAGGTACTAAATGTACGTGGTCCGTGCGTGACACTGGAAAACTCTGATATGGGAATAACCGAGTGGCTACGAACTGTGAAAACATTTGGAAGTGATGCAGCCACCAACGTTTTGTAATTTAATTGTAATATCTCTATTTTCTAGCTGATACCTGATATTGTACCAGACTGTATTACTGTATAAGTATTTCAAATTAAATCACAAAGGGCGTCATTGGCACACAGGGTGTAATCATATTAGGCATGATTCCCGGGCAAGACTCAGGCCCATGAATCCCTGAGAGAGCAAGGTTAATGCTAATAAAGGCAAACCAATTGTACAGTAATCATATTTGTCCTTGAGGTATTTCTCTCCTAATGCAAGGAGAATCTTCCATCTTAAAACACGTGCATGCACACGCATGAGCGCACACACACACACACACACACACACACACGGACCTTCAACCACAGACATTGAATATGATGAGCCAGAATGGTCTGAAAAGATCCTATTGTGAAATACTAATCTGGTGTGTTATGTAAAAAAAATGTTTGCCTAAACAGCAAAACAAAAAGGCAGCATATTAGATTTGCACACCATTTAGATGTGATACAGACACATTGTGACATAATATGATTTAAGGTAAAGAAGAAGAGTAGTTACACAAAGAGCATTTTAGTGTTTAAATGAAGGTTATTTGAGGTAGATTAATGTTTTCACCCGGCACTACTCAATGCAAGTACATAGGCCCAGACATTTATATTAAGATCATGATGATAATAAATCTAATAATAATGAAAAGTATTATTATAATTAATACTACTACTACTACTACTACTACTAATATTATTATTATTATTAATAATAATAATAATACAGTAATACATTCCATTTAAGGACACCTTTCAACACACTAACATTCTACATTGATAATTGGAAAATATAAAGACGTACATAAAACATTTGACTAAGACAGGAATAGCCTGTACATCTTAGAAATATAAGATACAATTAAATAAAAAATAAAAATGAATTAAATACAATAATAAATTACATGCTTGTTGGATAAATAGAAATAATGAAATAACGCATGCTTGTTGGATAAATAGAAATAATTAAATAATGCATGCTTGTTGGATAAATAGAAATAATAAAATAACATGCTTGTTGGATAAATAGAAATAATTAAATAATGCATGCTTGTTGGATAAATAGAAATAATAAAATAATACATGCTTGTTGGATAAATAGAAATAATTAAATAATACATGCTTGTTGGATAAATAGAAATAATAAAATAATACATTAGAGTTTAACAAAGACAAAAGGAAATAGAAGGATGTAATTAATGATCGTAATTCATGATCATTAACAAAATCTTCCGCAAATTGACCGATTTAAGAAATGTGTTTGTTGCTATGGAGGACGGGAGACTGAGAGATTAATATTGAGAAGCAGTAGACCTCACATTTGCTAACACAGAACAACATATTCAATAAACGGTAGGCTACTGTATATGTATGACACTGTAGGTGACAATATGGAGGTGAAGTGAAAGAATAACACACCACTGCAATAAAGTAGTTAAGATAAGTGAAACATCTTGTGAAATAACCTTGTGGAAACAAATCGTTCAGGTCTTTAGAGGTAAAGCAGCACAAAAACTGAATGATTCCTGAAGATTGTTTACGATTGAAGTGAACAATTTTGTGTGTATGAAACTGGTATATGACAAAAATGATTTACTGTCAGCTATGTATTCATAAAATGAAAATGACAGGTTTGACAGGTTTCCATATTTAAATGTAAATCATATTCTAAATAAATTGCAGCGTTGTGTATTTTATATACAGTACGTGTCAGCATTATTCTAACAAACTGTAACTGGAAATATTTAAATGTATTACTGTATTCACAAAGTGAGTATAGTGAGGACACGTGTTTTAGTCTAGTGTGTGTGTGTGCGTACGTGCATGTTTATGCGTGTGTCTGTGTTCATGTGAGTGTGCTTTTGGCACAATGGCTTCTGTAGTCTCTGGAACTCTCTGACTTTGGCATTTAGAGATATGGATTCTGTGGACACTTAAAGAAAACACCTAGACACATACGTTTTTTTAAACAAGCTTTTAATCAGCAATATGGTGTTGCTGTCTTTTCAAATTTTGATGGTATTGTGTACTTTTTTATAACATGCAGTTAATTGTAATTTATTAAATTTTTATTCTATGTACTGTGAAAGGTGATTTATAAATTAACTTAACTTAATTTGCTCTTGTGAGGAACCGCCTTAGTCTTCTTGTATTGTATTGAGGGAGAATCTGCAGGCACAAGTCGTCATGGCGATGTTAGGTGCGTATGACAGTTGGTGGTCCAGGACGACTGAGATTCTTCACAGTAGGAGAGGCGGTCCACTTGAGGACGGTCTCTCACCGTGAAATGGAGTAGCTTGGTTTTGTCGGGGTTAAGTTTGAGCTGATGTATAGACGTCCAAACACTGATGTCAGCGAGACATTCAGGGATTGGAGTTGAGAACTCAATGTGCTGTTGGACTGGGAGTTTTCATACACAGTACGGGCCAAAAGTTTGGACGCACCTTCTCATTCAAAGCATTATATATTTACATTTTTTTATATATTTTTTTAAAAATAATTTTTGGTCATTTTTTTTATATATTCAAAAAGTGTGAAATAACTGAAAACATGCCTTATATTCTAGTTT
>JAODTR010002943.1:0-13183 GCA_025399935.1 Amblyopsis rosae
TAATTCTTCTAAGCATTTAATCCGATCCTCCAACAGCTGTTGTTTCTCCATCCTCATAAACTCCAAATGCTTGTTTCGTTTAAAGCACAACTGTATGGCAAGAGGCACGCAGGGAGCATAGTTATAGCAACCCCAGAATGTCGTGTGTAGTGAAGGTGCAATACATACAGGCGATGCGGACGGTGGCCTTGCGGCTCTTGGAGGTGCCGAGGTGACTCCAGGCCACACACAGACACCAGTAGTCCTCCGGGCCATGGAAGTCCTCCACTTGCTGACGGGACACATTGATCATGACCTCACGGACCTTCAGCCCTGGAACACACACACACACACGCACACACACGCACACACACGCACACACACGCACACACACGCACACACACACACACACACACACACACACACACACACCGCTAGAGGCCTGCCACTCAAGTAACATTTGTGTGTGTGGGTATCCTTCCTTTTAAAGTGGCGTATTGATAAGGCAGGAACCGTAAGGAATCCTTCATCAATATCTGTATGTCAACATCAGTAATCGATGTGTCTTACAGGATTAGTTCATGCTGAACCCCAGGCCTCTGCTGCTGTGCTATGCATGGAGAGATCATCGCTAAGGAAGCTGGTCCCCCAGGGAATGTGTTGTGTATATAGAGGGCTCAATGCAGCTAGCAAGAGAGAGCTACATCAGCTGTAGTAGCACTTCCATTAATATTTGTGACTGGCTTAAAGTGGTTCAAACAGCATATATACAGTACCATAAAAAAGACATGACCATAGCCCACATTACATAAGATAATGTATAATACAGTATCTATACTCTAGGGGCGGACGGAGCCACCCGGCTACCCCCGCACCCGAAATACACTGAATTAACTCTCTACCTTCGCTAAATATTAAGGTCTTTTTTTTTTCTTTGACACACACACACAAGCTACACAAAGTATTTGCACTGATATGTATTGATATGCAAAAACATGGTTGTTTTCTGATACAGTAATACAGTATCTGGGAGAAAAAAAAAATAGAGTGAAAATTAGTTTCTTCCATTTGAAGATCCTTTTAGGCAACACACCCTAGTCCCCCCAGCTCACATCCATGCTACCCTGTCATGTAGTGTCAGATGGGTATACTGCACCCATTCTTAATCTGAGTCATCGGCTTAAGGCCTGTCGTGCATGTGTTTTCTCCTCAGAGCCCTGTCACCCGCGGCCCAAAACCCAAAGCTGGATAAAAGACAGAGGAGTGCTATGTGCAGAAGACAAAAAAAAAACACATAAAAAGAGAAAAGAAAAAGACGGTCTCTCCTAACAGCTCCTCTCCGGAGACATACACGCGCACACACACACACACACACACACACTATTGTACGCCGTATCTATTGGGGCTCTAACACCCACTCTGATAAATAACCCTCTAATCCGACAGTTGGTAGTAATTCACATGGCCACACAGTGGGACTTGCACAGCAGACGTCTGGATGAATACCAATTAAATCCTGCTGAGTGACAGCCGGATGTGGCCACCAATTCATGCTGGACTTCGGCGCGAGCTTAAAGGAACGTGCTTGCCACTAGATGTCGCACTGAGCACCAGCATCTTAGACCAACTAAATACTTTCTTGCTTCCCCCCAACACACATGCAAACTAATATACACACATGGCCAGACCAGCTATGAAAACAAAGAACAGAGGAGCACACACAGGAGTGTGATTTTCTGCTCAGGATGCAAATACTCCACTATATATTTACATACAATAGAAAATAGTTGTTTGTGTAGGGGTGAGAATAGTCGAACATTCAACAGTTCAGACTAAGCAACCTGCTTCTCAGTCAGTCCTCGCAACGTGGTTCAAAAGGAACTACAGTAATCTTTTAGGTAAATCAAAAAATGTGCTAAACGCTGAAAACGATTCCCATTTAAAATATATATAGTTTGTTAACGTTTGCAAAGCCTATGGATTTTTAAAAGACTGTTTCCATTTCAGCATGTGCAGTGCAAATATCCTTTAAAGACAAGGCTGTAGGCATATTTAGCATGTCATTGTGGAAGAACTGACCAAATGCTGAGTCTGAACTTCAAGGAAGAATATGTTAGCCTATTGTTCAACAAAAAAGTGACACGTTCTCATTCAAATGAATGATTGACTGCTGCAGAAGCTTGAGTACTACTATATAACGACTTCAGCGAATCTAGCCTATGCCAATATGGTGAATGTGAAAAGTTTGTGCTGATATAAAGTATGCTATTTAAGATTGTAAGCTATATTCGCTGATCTGAATATCCCGGAAATGTCAGTCTAGTGTCAGTCTAACTCACTTCAAACTGATTGTGAAGCTGTAGTCTGTTATGTTCAAGGAATAGGCTACAAGTTAAGGTTGGACCAGGATACTGGGTATTCGGGTATATGCGTTTGATGGGTAGGTAGGTATGTGGTTTTCAATTTTGGGATTTATATATTCTATCATTTTTCTTTTATGTTGCATGTTGCATTTGCCCTGTGACAAAGTTTCTTGGTAAAAGAACTTACTCTGCATTAATCAACACGGTTTCAACTAACTTGGTCTGTAATCAGAGAGACGGACTCTTCTTTCAACACGTCTGTCATTTACTAATGCAGACTGTACACAGCTACTATTGGTTCAACTAATATGTTAATCAAAACTTTGCAGCATGCAAAAGCTATTTTGAGAGCTAGGCTAGCATTGAACTCGAGTAGCCTACTGGTATAACAGAATGTAAGGAATATTACGTCTGCAAGCATATATGAAATTAATGCAACATCAGTATTCATTAATGTAATAAAGCGTTTTGGACTAAATATTTTACTGGATTAGATTGTCTGGACTTTGCCAATGTAACATGATAATTTTTGACCGTGACTATGAGTTATTGGTGGATGTTATTGGTGGGATTATGAGTCTTCATAAATTATTAGATATCTGAACATTTTAAGCACAGTATGTTGGTGGTCTGACAAAACAGGCATTGAGTGTACCTGCTATTGTGCATTCATGTGCACATATTGAAAGCCAAACAATCCTGACTGCCCGCTTGGATTTTTAAAGTGTTATGAAACGTGTTGTTTAGTATTCCTCATCTAAAGTTTAATGTCCGACTTAGTTACGTAGTTGGTCGTCACAATTGTATATTGATTGTTTATCTACAACCAGGACCTACTATTTGCGCTGAAATTGCATGCCCATATAGGTAAAAAATAAATCGGTGGTGGTAACTCCGTAGTCTTGCCGTAACAGTCAATGACCGAAGTCTTAATCCTACGACGCCAAAGGCTTTCTAACGCTTCGAAGTGACGAGAAACGTCCTTGACCAAGCTGCAGTTTTTGACGAGTTGGGAGTGAGAACGTGTTGAATTCAGAAGTAAATAAGGAGAAGACAAACAATTAGTAAGAAACCGAACAGGCGAGCAACACTGCACATATTCATACACTGGTTGTTATCTGAAAGCTGAACTGAATTAGTTTCCAATTTCAAGAAGAGACTTTTTGAAGAAGAGCCAATACAAACATTTAGCATGCTTCTCTACCTTGATCAACCAACGCTGCAGTGCTAATGTAAGACATCAGTGCAGTACCTTTTCAGTGTGTTAAAACTAAAAGACAGCGCTGCATAGCTCTGCCAACATTGAGCCACTGTAATTAATCCAGTTATGTTGAAATGCAACCAGTAGCAGTTTACTTGTTTAGGGCTGCTGGTTTTTGTGTTTATTATCTTGAAAGAAAGCCTAAAAGCCTTTACCTAGATTTTGATTGGTGGAGGTGCAGCGGCTACATACTAAGAGTCAACCAGCACCTGGCAATTTCTGTTGATAAGCAGTCGCTTCCACATACACAGGATCAAAAATCGCTGCAGTGTAGTTATAGCTTTCGCCCATATAGCAATCTCTGTCTGACGTTTAAACAAGATCGTGGCACATTCCCATGGATATGTATTTTATAATCATTGCTAAATTAATTATATATTTAGTCAGTCAGTCCACTCTTCCCGTGGAATTATGTTTGATGATTTGAAATGTCACACTGCGACAAAACTTAAGTCTCATGTAGGCATATAGTGCCTACATGAGACAGTGCTGGTAAGTTGTTGTTTTGTTGATCAAACAGATTCAACTAGAGTATGTCAATTCTAAGTCAGGGGCACCAATCGTTGCTGCTAATACTGCATTAACGTTTAAATATCGTATATATGACCAATAAAATAAACAATCTGATGATAGATGGTCTTGCCTATGCTGGGCAGGAATGAAAAGAAAAAAACTTGTTTATTTGAAAAACAAAGGTAAAATCAGCTATTGCAAGCTAATTGTAAGCTAATACATATTTTGTCAAATTCACCAATTCACCTCACATTTTGCTAGTTTACCATCCTCTGTGCGTGTTGAAAGAAGAATCTGATACTTATACACAGCCCTGTCTCCATAAATAGGAACATAAACAAAGTGGTGAACACTAGAAGTACTACGCAGTACTATGTTTTGCTTCACAGTGCGGTTCGATAGATCATGTGGTTCTGAACTGGTGTTCTGTATAAGAAAATATTATAAAGGTAATATAAGGTGCAAATTTGAATGATAATTAATCAAATGATATGTTTTTAAACCCAATATCTGAACATATTCCTATATTACAAAATCTGGTCACGAATCCCTCAAAGCAACTTCCAGGTTTGTAAATCACAAGACTCCTACTGTGAGAGAGACAGAGACCAGCATAACTCATCATTCTTCTCACCGTGCTGGAGTCAGAATGTGATGCCGTACGGCAGTAAGCGAGACAGACAAGAAAATAATGAGTAATAGCAGCCACCCGCTCCCCAAACCCCCTGAAAAAAGCAGATTGGGTTTCTATTAGCGTGTAGGTGTGATCGTGTAAAGTCAGATGAGAGACACAGGATGACACATGGATGGAGAGAGATGCAGTGAGTTATATGCTAATGTTAGCAAGCTGCCGGAAAAGTGCCACATTTTTCCCCGAGTCCAAACGCCCTTGGACAGGTGGCATGTGTGATAGGCCCAAAGCAGCTATGCCACTGTGTCAGCCCATTTGTTTTTAGGCAGAATACTGTTGACATACAAGATTAAACCACTTGATCTTCAAACCTCTCCAAACGCCTCCTTGCAAGTTTTCCAAGTTACTTGTTAAAGTGCAGCTCCAAATTAAATCTCCAACAGTGTAAAAAAACTGTCCTGTTTAATAAAGGCTTTGAAATATTTATATATATTTTAGATATGTTGACATATTATTAGATACCATTTTCATATCAAAACATGATATGAAATCATGACTGGCGATCACCCAAAACCAGTGCAGCTCTGGCGAAACAGCTTGTAAGAAGGTTTTAGACCAAATAAAGAAGATGAACTGTACATTAATATTTTACTTGATACTGTATAATTATACGGTATATATCATTTTCTATCAAGCTACTTAAAAATGAACCAGTGCTAGAAGCACAGAATTAAATGTATGGTTTTGTTCACATTAATTAGACCAGATGTGTACAACATCTGCAACAAAACATTTAGTTGGTTTAGTTTGCAGCTAAATGGAACAGTTTCTAAAAAAATTCACACATGCACTCAATATACAGTACTATTCACGTGTCCTACATACTATATGTCTATCTCCTCGCATTTCGCTATATTACCATTCTCTGTGCGTGTTGAAAAAATTATCTGATACTTCTACACAGCCTTGGCTCCGTAAATAGTAACATAAACAAAGTGCAAACACCGCTCACATCAACAAAGCCGCACACTACGCTTTGATTCACAATGTGTTTCAATGTGTAAGGTGGCGCTGGAGGGCACGGATAAATATTGTTTTAATTTGAGCTCAATTTTAGCAAGCGTTCGTGAGATTGACTGACCCTGACTTTAAGGCAAAAAAAAAAATTTCAGCAGGTCTACTTTTTAATATAACTGCACTGAACAAAATTATAAACGCAACACTTTTGTTTTTGCCCCCATTCATGAGCTGAACTCAAATATCGTATACTTTCTCTATGTACACAAAAGGCCTATTTCTCTCAAATATTGTTCGCAAATCTGTCTACATGTGTTAGTGAGCACTTCTCCTTTGCCGAGATAATCCATCAAACACGTCAAGATGCAGATCAGACAGCATGAGTATTGCACAGGTGTGCCTTACGCCGGCTGCCCACCAAATGCATAAAATATTTCGCATGCGTTATTTTTCTGCAACCAAAGGAAATATACAACGCCGAGCATGGGCGTGTTGCGGTGATTTAGGGTGGCCCAATACCGCGGTCTGCGGTATTATCGCTATTTTTTTGTTTTTGTTTTGAACGGTCAAGTTCGTTGCGCAGAGCTTCCGAAATAGTGTGATTCTGGGTCATTTATAGACAACGTGATCTCAGTCCGTGGTGAGACAATTGTGCAACATCATATGCTTTCTAGTTTAGTAGGCCTACTGGTAATCATGTGTAACTTTGTCCGGCAGATGTTGGGCCAAAATATTAGCTGGAAAATATGACTAATTAATTATTAAATTAATCATATTAAATAAAGCATATTAAAAGCCTATGGCGCGCAAAGCGTAGCCTATGGTTCACCGCCTTGATTTAGGTAGCATGTAAACAGAAATAAGTGATGGCACAGTTTCGGTTTAACAACCCGAAAGATTAGGGGACAACATATTCCATTTTCTTTCCCACACAAAATGCAGATATGTCCCAAAAGAATCACTTGAGTGTGTCTGCGATGCACGATGCGCTTCCCAGACTAAGTACAGCACTTTACTAAACTGTAGTAAACTGCTGTAAAGCGTAACGTCTGAGTGTCGTAAATACATACACTCCCAAAGGCTACAACCGGCTAATATGGGGCTGGGGGAATTTGTGCTTAAATAGCGCACACGCCCTAGATCAGACGTCATATTCGATGGGCTAGCCTCATGAAAAAAATCTAATGTAAACATTACGGTTTGCGGTACCGGCGGTTGCTTGCCACGGACTGTGGTTGGGTTAGCAACACAGCGGTATTGCAATATTGCGGTTATCGCGACAGCCCTAGTGGGCACAACAAATAAAAAAAAACATTTGTTTGCTTTTAACACTTTAGTAAACAATATTAGCGGTGCTAAGAGCTAGCTAGCTGGCTGGGCATTTCAAAACTTTTCAAACATCAGGTTAAATATGTTACATTGCCGTATGGCAAAAAAAACGCAAGAGTTGAGAATATTGAATGCATGCAACATTCTAAACGCAACGCAGACCAGTGCGACACTGCCAACGCATAGATTCGGACTACCACATTGACAATGTATGACGGCGCAAAGCAACACAGTGAACGCAAATGGTGGGCACCCGGCGTTAGGCTGGCCACAATAAAAGGCCACTTAAAAATGTGCAGTTCCGGCACACAGCACAATGCCACAGATTTTGAGGGAACGTCCAATTGGCATGCTGACTGCAGGAATATCCACCAGAGCTGTTGCCCAAGAATTTAATGTTAATTTCTCTACCATAAGCCATCTCCAAAGGTGTTTCAGAGAATTCGGCAGTACATCCAACCGGCCTCACAACCACAGACAATGTGTAACCAGCCCAGGACCTCCACATCCAGCATCTTCACCTCCAAGATCATCTGAGACCAGCCACCCGGACAACTGCTGCAACAATGGATTTGCATAACCAAAGGATTTCTGCACAAACTGTCAGGAACCTTCTTAGAGAAGATCGTCTGCATGCTCGTCGTCCTCATCGGGGTCTCGACCTGACTGCAGTTTGTCGTCGTGACCGACTTGAGTGGGCATATGCTCACATTTGATGGCATCTGGCACTTTGGAAAGGTGTTCTCTTCACGGATGAATCCCTGTTTTCACTATACAGGGCAGATGGCAGATGTGTGGTTGAGCGGTTTGCTGATGTCAACGTTGTGGATCGAGTGGCCCATGGTGGCGGTGGGGATATGGTATGGGCAGGTGTGTGTTATGGACAATGAACACAGGTGCATTTTATTGATGGCATTTTGAATGCACAGAGATACCGTGACGAGATCCTGAGACCCATTGTTGTGCCATTCATCTACAACCATCACCTCATGTTGCAGCATGATAATGCATGGACCCATGTTGCAAGGATCTGTACACAATTCATGGAAGTTGAAAACATCCCAGTTCTTGCATGGCCAGCATACTCACCGGACATGTCCCACCCATTGCGCATGTTTGGAATGCTCTGGATCGGCCTATACGACAGCGTGTTCCAGGTCCTGCCAATATCCAGCAACTTTGCATAGCCATTGAAGAGGCGTGGACCAACATTCCACAGGCCACAATCAACAACCTGATGAACTCTATGCAAAGGAGATGTGTTGCACTGCGTGAGGCAAATAGTGGTCACGGCACATACTGACTGGATTTCGGACCCCCCCAATACAGTGAAACTGCACATTTTTGAGTGGCCTTTTATTGTGGCCATCCTAAGGCACACCTGTGAGGTGGATGGATTATCTCGGCAAAGGAAAAGTGCTCACTAACACAGATTTAGACAGATTTGTGAACAATATTCGAGAGAAATAGGCCTTTTGTGTACATATAGAAAGTATTAGATCTTTGAGTTCAGCTCATGATGAATGGGGGCAAAAACAAAAGTGTTGCGTTTATAATTGTATTCAGTGTAGATATGGTTAAATTAAGATATGGGAGGTGGAAGAACCCTAAATTCTACTAGTGTATAAAAGTGTGAAAGAAGTCTTGTGAGATCAGATTATTTTCACCAATTTATGGAAATTAAATGGCAAATGGATGATTGTCAAGCATTGACAACCAAATTCTGAATGTACTGTGGCTTGTACTGCAGCACTTAAAGCATGCTTTAAACTTCTACATTCTCTACTACATACTGTATACTCACCGCATGGTAACAGTTTGATCCACAACTTCTTGGCCAACACCACCATAATGTACTTTAATGCATGTACATGCATACAAATGTTATACAAATCCATGTGCAGATTAGTGCCCGCTTCATGCTCTTTGGAGCAAGACTGAAAGTGCATTGATTGCATGTGTATTTTCATGTTTATATGCATCGGTCTAAAATGGAGATTAACTGGGTGGCTTGTTGTTACCTTATTCACATTTACGTTTGTGTTAATTTAGACATGACCAAACACAAACTAGGAAATAAGCAACAGCCAAAGTCTAATAAAATACCAGTACATCTGTTGAGTAAGTCTTCTATACCAGCTACTTGGACAGGTGCCAGCCATAAATCCAACATGCAGTTTAGGCACAAACACAGTTTATGATAGAAACATTCTGGCAGATAAGGTAGTAAAGTGCCCACTACATTTTAAATATTTACGAGTCTTAGTGACAAGTGGATACATTAAACACTCAGTGTAATGTGTTGTGATTGAAGGAGGAAGTTAAAAAAGTAGGTACAGTATATTATTTTACATTATGGATTGAGAAAAATAAATGTAATGAAAAATGTAACAGAGAAAGATACATTATGTAAAAATATATACAGTAGTATTCAATGATGTTCTTATGAATATTAACTATAGTCACTATATATGACATTATAAATTGGAATTAGAGGAAGTTTACTAATAGCTAGCCTATATCAAAAACATATCTGGTATCTAGGCAACACCACACTTTCTGGTACATGTATTGCATCTATTCAATACCACACATTGCCTGTTGGCTTGCATGTGTACTTCTGTGCCATTCACGTTGATCAAATAAGAGGAGGTAGAGTTCACCTTGGGGACACTATACATGAATTCCTTCCTGAACACCATTAGCACATTAGTATCAGCTTCCATCAGACTCTCACACCAGACTGTTGACAACAAAGGTTGGGTCTCACAGCTGTAATGAAAGAACAACCACCAATGTATAACTGGAAGAGATCCTCTTTTTCTCTGAATTCCAAATTCAGCCCCCGTTCTGTAGCCTTGTACTGTATCTATGCCTAAACTAGCTACTGTAGCTGCAAAATTGGCACACACACACACACACTTCAGAGCCCAGGCACACAATGACAGAAATATCCACAAACGCACGCGTGCACACACACACACACATTAGAGTCTATTTCACCTGTCTTTTTGGAGAAGGATATTCGATAGCAAACCATTTTTATTCCTCCTTCTCAAAAAAGATAACTTTTATCTTCCAACTCCATTAGGCTCTGCGCCCATTTCTTAACTCTGTAATGAGAGACGATCCAAACCCACTGCCACCTCTCCTTGAAATGATACCCACTTTCTAGCCTGCAAAAATCAAATTTAGCCTGACAAAACTAAACTAGGCTGCTAATAGCTTATGTTATGAGATAGTGGAAAGTGAAATCACAATATAGTCGTGGTAGGAAGTGGTCCCCAATTACTACTTAATTTATTCATAAACAGGTTTCACTGGAGCAACAGATTTGTTTATACTGTATTTCTATAGCAAGTCTGACACTGAATTCAATGCCAAATATAACATGCCATCCCAGAATAACCCTCAAGAGAGAAATCACTATTATCTCTGCATTGTCTCTCTTTAATTGAAGGCAATGGTTTTGCTTGGGGGCTATTTTAGCATTCTGGATACACCTCTATTCATTGTTATTGTCTTTTATTTTGAATGTGTACGGGCTACACTCCAAATGTTTCCCCCCCATCTTAATGAGCACATTCATTTCAAACATTTAAACTAAACTTCTTTATACCATAGGGGGAACTGTGACTAAATTACTTCGGTATTAAGCTAATTTGAAAAAGCTGTGGTTGCAATTTTGTTGCTGCAGTGCTCCATTGCTATTACAAATTAATAAGGAGAAAACAGTACTGCAAGGCATACTGTTTTCTCCTTATTTTCTCCTGGAACAGTGTTAAAAAGGTAAAGGACCAAGAAACCTGTGGACGTCTGCCTTAAGATCATTGTGTCTCAATGATAAAAATATTAAAATATCAAAAAACACACACTAGCGCATACATCAACATTCGTCCGTCGACACAGGCATTAAGATGAAACTTTCTAAGTCATCAAAAACAATAAAATTTAAAAAGTGCTGCAAAAGAAAAATATTTTTCCCAATTTCCAAGCTATAGTCCACAGGCCTAGTGGCATAAACACGCAGTAAGCCTAAATAAAATAATCTCTGGGAAACCTGGGGAGGGGGGCACAAAGTTACAACCTCCCTCAGGAGTTGAACACGATGGTAAGGGTGTGTGTGGTGGTGTGAGAGTGTATTGTCTAGACCTGCATTCAGTTAACAACCACATTAACTGGCTCACAAAGCCACTCCGGGGCTAAGATAACATCAATCCTAGCTTTAGAGGCCATTATACAGCACGGCCGCTACATGCTGGAGATATACGGCGTGGTCACAGGGTGAGCTGAGGTGGCAGCAGAGGTGTTGCTGGAAGGCTGGTGAGATGTCACTGCCTGTTTGTCATGTCCAATAATCCCCCACCCCCCCTTCTCCCCTCCCACACACACACAAGCAAAGCCTGCTGCTCAAAGCCTCCTGGGCCCCCCCTGGCAGGTAGAGACTAGGGGCTGTTTATCTGCCTTAGTCAGGCCTTGGTGTAGTCCCTGGACCCCTGCACACACACGCACACTCACATGCATCACATTGCACATGTATACAGTACCATGCGTGCACAATACATGCATATGTACACGCGCACTAACCCATGCTGCATATGAAGCCTGCTACAGACAATGCACCACACCTGGACAATGCAGCCGAGTCATACACACACACATAATGCCCTGCTCTGTCTGCAATGGCAAGCCTGTGTTTACTCTCCAATCTATGAAGTGAGGAGTGAGAGCTTCGTCTGTTTGCTGCTTACAGACGCAAACATTCACACTTGCATGCTGAATGAAAGGTCAGTGCACCTCTCCCCCACTCAGTCTCCATGTGTATGTGTTTTGTCTGCAAGCAAAAAAGCAAACAGACATTTTCTTCAAGGGGAGGCTTAATTGGCTCAATTTAAAACACATAAAAGATGAGTTCAACGAGTCCTAACAGTGAACACCTTTTTGCTATTAGAACAAACAAGGAAAATGCCCCTTCCTCGGCAGAGGATGGTGTGTGATCATTTTGCCTGATGTTTCCAGATTGAGTAGTCAATGGCGTTCACAGTAGGTAGGTGAGATGACTGACAGCCCCTTGTTCTGGGTGTAAAGGGTAAGGAGGTAAGCCTTGCGAGACCACCCTGTTGTCACAAGCTTCAGTTTGACTTTGCTGCGAGAATCAGTCTGGAGAGCTTGTGAATAGTTTTAGGCCGGTAAACTTAGTGTGTGTCCAATCAGCCTCGTACTGTTAGCTACGGGCGTGGTTTAGGTCTAACAAAGGCAACTTGAAAACAACTCGTTAACAATGTCCAAGAATCTGGCTGTCAGGTATATCAGTCAACCTACTGTTTTTGTAAAGGGATAGGTGAGTTGGCTTACTATATTGTACGTGGAGCAGTGTCAACACAAGACATTTTAAAATCCATGACTGTAGTTTTATGCAAGGTTTTACATACTATTTTCAATAATTTATTTTTAACATATTTTATTTATGTAATTTGAACCTCAGAACTACAGTAGTTCTGAGTTCAACTACTACTAGTTATCTAAACCAAATCACTGCACAGCCATATGAGTAAGTGTGTTTCATATGTGTGTTTTAGCTATGCTAAATAGCAAAATAAATATAAGATATAACAGGGGCCTATGCCTATGTAAGATACTGTATGACACATTTTCCTTGGCTAGGTATGAAATTAAAAAAACACTTATGAAATATTTGTCACTGCATAAAATGCAGCCATTTTATTCTCTTGTTTGTTTTTTTTTGCACAGTAATGTGAGTCTGAAATGTTGTAATTAGTCTGATACAGTATGTAATTGTCATATTCTTTCTAAAGGACTATCACTGCCAAAGCATTAGAACATTGAAATGCACAACCTGAACAGTGGACACCACTGATCTATAATCAACAGCTAATTCCAAATCAAGATTAATCTACATCCATCCATCCATCCATCTTCTCCCGCTTATCTGGAGTCGGGTCACGGAAGCAGCAACCTCAGCAAGGGACCCCAAACTTCCCTTTCCCGAGCCACATCAGCAAGCTCTGACTGGGGGATCCCGAGACATTCCCAGGCCAGTTTGGAGATATAATCTCTCCACCTGGTCCT
>JAODTR010002944.1:0-13182 GCA_025399935.1 Amblyopsis rosae
TTCTTTATATCGCGAATATATTGGCTAGGGTAGTACTGTTACATCCAACCCTGTTATATTTTCCATCATACGTAACACTGAGATAACGCTATTCTGTCATCGGTAGGATGATAGAATAGGTATATTTAAATATTATGCTTTGATTCATATTTATTTATACTTATATTTATTAATATGCGTATAGATTTTGGGGGTTCTGATCAATTAAGAACACAGATAAACTGCAATTATTGAACTAGGCTCTAGGTAAATAACTAATTATATTAAAGGAATGAGTTTGACTTTCTATTGGTCATATAGGATGAATACTCACTTGTGCTTGTGGCAGCATGTTAATTTGCCTAATTTGACTGTGGATCATTGGGACTTTGTTCCATAGTATATACTGTATGTCTGCGCAAATTATTAGATTAAATTTTTTACAGAAAGATCAAAAAATACATTTAGCAAAAACATGCTAGAGTCCCCCAAAAATACAAATATATGGACCCTAAAAAGGTATTTTTAACATATTATATTATATTAATACTACGTAAACAGAACACTAGATAGCCTATAAATCCCTCAACGCCTACTTGAAGCTACATTGTCAGTGTTAGTAGGTTGAGCGGCAATGACACAAAAACTGAGGCGCACCCACTTCTGCAGTCCAGCCAGGGTTTATTTATCAGCGTCAGTACATGGCAGTTCGAGCACAGGCCTAATAATCCCAAAAATTACTGATAGTACAATTTTATAAAAAGAATCAACTAAATACCAAACATAAAAAATACTCTATAAAAGAAACTGCAATTAGGCAGCCTCCTTTCAAATGACCAGAAACCCGAGTAGCTCTCCCTACCGGTTTCTTAATTGTTTGCATTTAAAATCAGAAAATAACTCTCCAGACTCTATATTATCTGGTTTCCTGTTTAGTTATTGCCAAATAACTAAAGGAATAACCTGCTCCACAAAATAAACAAACTTTTTAACACTTACAAAACAAACGTCTATAAAAACAATTTCAAATACAAAAGTAGATTACACACATTTAAATTTACAGGGCACATGATAGCCATGTGAGTCAGTTTGACATTGATGTTAAAACAAATATAATCGTGTTTAAAAAAAAAATCTTTGCTGATAAATTATGTCAGGCTTCCTGAGGCAAATTCAGTTTAAGGTTAAATGCCTTGCCCTTAAACTCATCCTCTGGGCCATAGTGTGTGACAAGGTCACCAATGCAGTCACCCTGGTGTTAACACAAAGGCAGCTTGTCCCCTAATGAATTAGCCCTACAGTCCCTCAGTGAGCCAGTACATTGCCCTACAGACCTGCTGCCCTTTCACATGCGCCCCCAGACCCTAATTTTGAGGTGACTTTTATAACTGGACTGTAAACTTCCAGTGGCTTAATGATGATGACTTCTTCATCTGCCCAAATGCTCCTTTTGTCCTCCCCTCCCTGACCCTCAGCGCCCATCCCCCATTGCCCCTGGTAACACAAGGCCTTAAACCCTGGTTCACCCCCCTTTATAGTTCCCCGGATAATCCCTTACAACACACACACACACACGCACACACACGCACACACTGGCACGCAAGCTGTTATCTGCCTTGCGCCCCTCTCTACATCCTTCATTCTGTATTTCTGTCCATTGCTGCTGACTTGTGGCGTTCAGCTGGAATGCGGTCTTTTGTTTGCACTGCCCACTGGGAAGGCATGAATGAGCTGAGCTCATCTTCTAGCCTAGCCTAGCTAGCAGCGATTTGCACTTCAGGGCTCAGCAGGTAGTCCAGGAAGGTGGGGGGAGGTCGTGTGGGCTTTTATAAGGAAATTAGAGCCGTGTACTGCCACCGAGACTGTAGACGACAGTGCCAGGTCTCACACCCTCCGCGTCAGCTGCCACCTTGAAGCCAGTGGCCACGGTGTTTTGTCGCGGGAATTTTCACATGGTTGCTGTTGTCGTTGTTTTGTTTTTCTCTCTCTCTCACTCTCTCTCTTTCTTTTTTTTGTTGTTGTTGTATTTGGCAGTTTAGTTACTTGTGTGCTTTCCTGTAAGGAACAGACATCTAGTCTCATTTAGCACCTCACTAATTATGCATCTTTCAGATGGGTCAATTCGCTTCCATTTGGAGAGGATGTTGTTCTGTATAGTTTTATAACAGCAGCTGCCAGAAAAGGCTAAAAGTCACGATCAAATCGGTTTAACTAAAAACAGACAAAATGGGAACTAATTTCTTGAATGGAAATGGAGTGGCAAGTTATTTCCTTGCAACCCAACCACATGTGTTGAGTCATCTGAAACAAAGCAGCGGCGATTCTCTGGGAACCATGGAACTTAAAGGAGCCCGGCCTCCCTTCACTCAAGTGACCTCCAAGAACTCACCCCCAAGCCTGTCACATGACCCACCTTTCATCAGGTGGTGGTGGCGGAATACTTCCCCTTTGTCAGGGCCTTTAGCAGAAGCTCAATGCGCTGGTGAAGGATGGGTTCGGGGGCGGGCAAGCATTCAGGACAGGCCCTTTTGTTTTCTGCACAGGCTATTTTGAGACCAAAGAAATTGTGGGGTTTACTCATTATCTCCATTTCAAATGGGCTATTTAGAACCTGTTGTGTCAAAGTCAGGGGCTTGGACGTAAATCACACTGACAGCTCTTTCCCCTCAGTTGAACTTGTAGCAGCGCAGCAGAGAGATCAGAGATGTATTGGACTTGTTTCATGTCTGATCATTTTTACCGTTTTAATACAAGTAAGGGTTCAGTCAGCTACTGCAAGCTAAATGTAAGCTAATAGACGTTTAGTCTAATTCAACAAATATCTCCTCCGCATTTAGTTAGCTTAGCTGTTCTCTGTGCGTGTTGAAAACAGAATCTGGTACTTCTACACAGCCCTGGCTCCGTAAATAGTAACATAAACAAAGTGGCGAACACCGCTCACATCAACCAAGCTTCGCAATGCATTTCGATGCATGAGGCGGCGCCGCAGAGGACCGCGGAGCGATACTGTTTTGATTTGAGCTCGAAGTTAGCAGGCGTTCTTGAAAAAGACTATTGGGCCCTACTAGAACCATTGGAGAGGGGGTGATAAGAGCAGTAGTCCGATTAAAACAACTATTGATTCATTATGTATGTAATGATAACCGGAAAGTCAGTCAATTGGCTCAATGAAGCAAGAAGCGTGGGTCACTAATGTGAGATGTTTCACTAAAAGCTTTATCAAAGCTTATAGTTTCTAACAATTGTTAAGTTTATTGTTTAACACCTGTAGATTGTCTTTTTGCAATCCTTCACATTTTCATATTATTGGCATTTGTCGTCAACTTCATGGCTGTTATTTAATTATCCTAAAGTTTTTTGTTGTTATTTAACTCTGATTACATTTAAGTGTTTATGGACACTTTAAGGATCAGCGTCCTTATAGGGAAATAGTGAAGTGGGAATGAAGCTCATTGCCATAATGAGTGTTTACTAAGACCTACTGTTTACCTGACAAATTCTTGCTACATTTGCTTAAAGTACAAAGTAATTAAGTTAGTAAACAGAAATGTCAGTTTAAGAGCTACTCATATTCGGTAGAAAGTACAGCAACATTTTTCATCCGTGCACAAGGCTGTAGTAAATGATTGATCTAAACTATGAGCAGTACGTATTGCAGCAGTCTCCGGGCAGTTTAACTTCCCAGTGCTGGCTTTGTTTATTGTTCAATGTCAAGAGATATGAGTGATAATCAAATGTGATGAATGGGATATGTTTTCTTTCGTTTTATACAGTAGGCCTATATATGAAACAAAAAATTCATAAATAAGAAATACTATTATTTTATTTTCTTGTGCAATCATCAGCAATGTTGAAGGTTCTATGACCTCCATTAACTGGTTAAGAAAGGCACTCAGTTCCATTGTCACACTGCCAAACCCCCTCTGTTATAAAATGTGCTCACTCTCCACTTAGCACTACAACGATGGAACATGTCACCAGGGCCATAATGACAAATAATCCCCAACATCTGCCCCCGCCTGTTGATTTGCGGCGAATGTCCGTTTATTTATTCTGACCAGATGAGCTCCTGGTATTTATAGCAGGAGAAAAAGACCCAGAGAGGGGTCAATCTCAGGCGAGGCTCGGGAGACAAAATGCTCAAGCTGACCTGACATTCTTGTCTCCATTTTGCCAGGGATTGGTTGTCCTGCCTGTAAATTGGGCCCAATAAAATGAGGGTGTGGCTCGGAGGGCCTGACCACAGAGAAGCTTGAGTGTGAGGATGAGATCAGTGTTCCCGCACGGCGTGTATGTGCTGCTGGCCCCCTTGTGCCCGAGATGTGTTCTATGAGTGTTGTATGGGCGTGGGGTTCTGGGGGGTGCTGGGGCGTGGGGTCACGCGTGGCAAGGCCCAACGGCAGTGAGGCAGCGGCCAAAAAAACAAACAAAAATGTTGGCCTCCTCTTTTGTTCTCCCCACACACACACACACACACACACACACACAGCTCTGTGGCCCTCCAAGAGCATCTGTCTCCACATGGGGTCAGCAGGGCCAAGATGAATGAGCCCCCAGTGGCTTCCCTCCCTCCCCAGCAAATGGCATAGGACAGAGAAGGACATAGTCGACTTAGGGGGAGGGGTCTGTGTGTGTTCGTGTGTTTGTTTGCATGTGAGAGAGAGAGAGAGAGAGAGAGAGAGAGAGAGAGGGGTGTGTGTGTGTGTGTTTGTTTGCATGTGAGAGAGAGAGAGAGAGCGAGAGACAGAGAGAGAGGAAAGGGAGAGAGAGAGATAGGGGAACTGTGGTGGAATGAGTGGGATTCCAAGTACTCCCACGGTTTCATTTGGTTTGAGGCATGCAAAATAAAACTGCTCTGTGTGTGTTGCTCGGATATGAACAAACCATTCTTTTTTCCACTGGATTATTTTTTTCTTGACTGGACTACCTTTTAAATACATCTTTCATCAAACTGTGGGATTTACCTTTCTTTTGGACTTTGGGATTGTGACGTTTTGCGTCAGCTTGTTGAGGAGCCATGGAAGGTAACAGGCGAAACATGTGTTTGCTCTGTCACATGTGGCATTTGGCCTAATGTAGCGCTGATGAGATGGGCTCTTAGCACCTCATTTAAAGGACATGGAGACATGTTAGTTATTTATGCCTTTGGACCCCCATCCCCCTCTCTGACGTGTGATATGAGTCTAACATTGCTTTTGTGATGTTTAAACTGGGCTTAGCTTATTCCATTGTAGCAATAGCTGTGGACCTTGCATGTGTTAATCAATAACAGTGAGTTAAAACATTTGGTCATTGTGTAATTTCAGTCAAATGTTATAGGTTGAATCTTAGGAAATATGGAGTTATAAGAAATTTAGAAACAATGCAATGTCCCAGTACCAAAAACAGAGAAAAGTTTATCAATCAAAATTCAATCTTTTTTTTCTGTTATTTTCACCTTGCTAGATTTTTGTCAAACACATATTAATAAACAATGTATTGAAGGAGACTCCACATTTGTGAGTGATAGAGGTGCCCAGTAAATTAAATGCATCATATGTTACTGCACAATGTAAACTGAACAATACCGTTTATTTGAATATTTATTTGAAAGGGCTGAATAATTTAATAATCAACATTACATACACACATAAATTTGTTAAAGATAAATGCTAATGCAATTAGTGCTTGAAGGCTAAGCAAGGTTATGCTGGTAACATTACTTTGTAAGTGATGCAAGGACATTTTGGTGCACCGTCAACTGAATGCATCTTTTGCTAAAATTATGATATTATTGAGAAGTACAACTAATTGAACTAGGAGCACATGTATTTGTTTATATTACATATCTGTATATTAATTATTGCTATCACATAATAGCGAATTCGTTGCAGTTAATAAATGCAGTGCTTGAATAAATTGAGTTCTGACATGTTCTTACATGTCTATTAGATCCCACGTTATGTTCCATGCAGATCCAACCAGGCGTTTTCTTTTACCTGAACAGGAATGCTCGTTTGTATGAGGTGTTTATTTTCAGTAACCTCAACTAACTAGTGTTTTGTCTGTTAACTATTTTAATATGTGCATGTATTTGTACACACTGTAAGCAGACAGAATTACCCACCTCCTAAAGAATGTGTCTACGGAAATACATTGACTAAGTGAGATGTTGTAAAAAACCAAACTCACCGCAGGAACGAAGGGTATGAGTGTGTGTGTGCGGGTGTTTGTGTGTTCTAAGTGTGAATTCCTATGTGTGTATGTAAAATATCTGCTAAGCCTATATGTGCGGGCTTAAGTGCTACTTCAGATGTCACTACCAATACAACGTGCGTTATTAAGCATTGGTGTCTGTCTAGAGTTACATTTCCTTCAACCTCATCTCAGGAGCCATCTGTGCCTGTGTGAGCCGTCCTTCTTTTTAAGATAACCATCCAAGTATTTCAAGTCTCTTTTATGCACAGTGAGCAAAGGAGAAAACATTCCAGAAATGTTCCACTTTTTATCTGGTACCCTATCAAACATGAGGGAGCCTGTGTGATTTGAACTAGGCTGCATTGTGATCGATACTTGACTTAAGAACATGGCCTTTCTCAGCATTGTTTCTCCTGTTAACCCGATTTAGTGTGACCTGGTCACCTGCCCTGCCCTGGTTGCTCAGGGTTTCTAGTTAGTCTGCTGTTTGTGCCATTGATATTTCAACAGTCTTAACTTTGATTAGCTCTATGCGCTTGGCTAATCATTCACAAAATCCACTTCATTATGGCTGGTGAAGGCAAGCTGAACCAGCTTGCGTACATTTGCTGTTAGGACTTAGACCTCTCCCACTTGCTCACAGGGTAGCAACCACACCACACAGTCAGAAATGATGACTAGGGTAGATTGTGACAGTCAGTCAGTCAGATTTTTTTTAAGAGAACTTTGCCTCTGTTGTATCAGACCTTGAGTGGCTGAACAATACTGTGACAAGAGGTCAAAGTTACTGGCACATGCTTTCAGAATATAGACTGTGTGTGTGCACCATATAGTTCTATGGTGTGCACGCGTGTCCATTTGTGTGTGTGTGTGTGTGCGTGCGTGTGTGTGTGCATTCGTGCGTGCGAGTGTGTGTGTGTGTGTGTGCGTGTGCTTGTGTGACCGGTCGGTCATCACCTCAAACAGCCACGTGCGTTTTATGAAAATACCCTCAGGGCTGTGCTATCACATGGCAGCTTTTAGCCGATATGCCGACAGCATATGTCACGGTTAAATGCAGTCTGTTACACCCCCGAGAGTCCATCCTTATTGCGCTAAGTGTGCCCATTGATTTTGAGTATAGGTCTGTGTTTGGTGGACAGTGGCGCCTTTTATAATTCTTATATGCGCTATATGTTGCGCCCACCGTATGTGTCCTGTATACAGATGGTTTATATTGACAATTTTCTCCATAACAAGTCGCTGGACCTCTAGTTCCAATCAATATTCAAAATGTAGTAGACATTTTTACTTTGTCTTCTGCCACTGACACGTCTTTAATCAGAAATCTTCTCTTTGCGTCTCCAGCAGCTACTGGAAGACGGATGTCTTGGCAGAACGTTTCAGTAGACTGGTAATAACCCAGCATGTAGCAGAAGTGCCTTCGCACCTGGGAACAAGCAGATAAGGTAAGATGGCATGCCTTTAGGGCCTTAATCTAACACTATCTGCATATTGTACTGCCTGCATCTTTAGCAGAAGACATGTTGCCATGTGAGAGGATGTTTCTACTGTCTCTAGCGTTTTTCACCATCCCCCCACAATGTTCCTCTGGAATCCATCTGGAAGAAGACGAGACTAGCTTGTTTTGACCCTGGGTCACATTCATGCAATCTGTCGGTACCACCCAAGAGGTGAATGGCCTTGACTGACTCACTGACTGAAAGACAATTTCAGATTCACTATTCACATAAATAAAGGCCCCCTTTTAGCCATTGTTCTTGAAAGACTAAAGTGTTTTCCCCTGGAGCAGAGTTCACTCAACACGTCTGTCCATCCATCAAGTGGTATTAACCGACCAGTCACCTGTAACACGCCCTCATGCTAATACTGAACCTCGACAAGCACCTGAGGAACATCCGTAACATGACCTCTGCCATGGTCCGGCTTTGTTTTCAAACACGCAGGTGATTAAACGGCGCTCGCTTTGTTGACCTCTGACTTATGTGAGGCAAACTACAAATCTGTCCTCTGAGGCTTGAGGGTCAGCTAGCCAAACAGGCCTCTGGAGTCTCCTTTGACTTCTCCATCGAAGACGCAGCCGCCGCCTAAAATGCCCTCAGGCGCTGGTTTTGTTTTACTTTTTTTTACTTTTTTTTGTCTCTCTGTCTTCCGGCACCTTCCTCCATCAGTTAAGCAAGGAATACTGTAGCTTCATGCCGTTAAGCTGCTTATCTCTGTGACAGGCAGCACAATCAGGCCCTGTTAATCTTTGTCCTTTGTCTGGGTCACTTGAATTCCTAATGTCTCCCCCTTGGAAAAGCATTAGGTAAACACTGGGTCTGGAGCTGTTCAGGTGTGAGAGCAACGGGACCTGGAGAGTCTGTTCCCATGATCGCCCATTATTGCTGAAATAAACAGGGTTTCTAGTTTCTGTGTGCAGACTTGTGCAATATTAGGCCTATAATCAAATATCCATGATTATTTTTACAATGAAATTTATAGCAATTTTAAATACACAGCTTAAATGTGTTAAGATACATTTCACTTGTTTTCTTGTTCTTAATAAAGGTAGACTAAGGGGAAAGATGGTTGATTGAACCCTGGTCCGAGTGTTTGCATTCACAGAGCCAGGGCTGTCCAGGAACTCTGTCTTTGTTTTAAGCACACCCACAGAATCGACAGTCAGTGGACTTTAAGGATATATTCGCTGAATTTGACAAAAAGTGTACGGGATTAATATTAAATCTCCATCTTTAACTGTTTCAGAAGTGACATTAACTGGAAGGTGGTAGTTTGAAGTTCTTTAAAAGTTTGTTAACTTTCTTTTTACTGCTGTCACTCCTTCAGCATATTATTTACCACAGTAGGTGGTAGGTTTTCATTAGTCTTCTAAACTGTCACAGCTGCACAGCCTCTCAGCTGAGGGGTGGACATAAAGACACTGGGCCATTCCCCAACAGCTGAAGCCTTCAACCTGGGTCTGTGCTTGGTTGCTGCTAGCTTTTATGGTACCTACCCGACGAGCTGAAGGACAAATGCTTCATGAGGCATTTCAGGCCAAGATCATGTGTCAAGAAGGAAGCCAAAACGTACCCCCCACCACACACACACACACCTTCCCAAACACACACACACACACAAGTGAAATGTCTAGATTATAGCTGCCTTTGATAAAAGCTGATGTGTTTTGGTGAATATGCTGTCGGGAGATGAGACGGTTCATGCTGAGGGTGTTGCCACTCTATTTCCTTCCTTCCTTTTTTCTTGTTCTTTCTTTCTTTCTTTCTTTCTTTTTCTCCAACCCCTTTAACCTTCTGTTCCCGCTCTTGTTCTCTCCCTCTCTCATTCCCTTTCTCTCTGTGCTATTCAGGCCCAGTGCATGGCCCTATGTACACCTGCTAGCAGAGTCACCCAACCCCAGGCCCATCAAACGGCCCCGGCAGATGTCCCCGCGTGGACACCGGGGTCCGTTGGGGCACGAGGGGTGTGGGTGGAGGCAGTGAGGGGGGCCGGGGGCGGGGGCAGGGGGGGCACAGGGGTAGAGAGAGAAGAAAGAAGCAGAAAACAGGGAAACACAGGCTTTATTGTAGGTCTGGCTGTGTGGAGTCTATTCTTAAGTCCTTTGTCCGTCCTGACCTGCTGTTGATCAACGTGATGAGCTAAGCAGTGTGCAGTGCCTTTTGTTACACGTATTTGTATTAGCTTCTGCCTCTCTCTTTCCCCCCTACAGCAGATAATGGGGAATTCATATGCTGGGCAGCTGAAGTCGGCCCGATTCGAAGAGGCTCTCCATAACTCCATTGAGGCGTCGTTGCGCTCCAGCAGCGGAGATCCACAGCCAATATTCACTCAGCTCTACCTTGAGCCAGAGCAGTATCCTGGCAACATGGAAGGTACATCTGACCGCACCGGGAAATGATCACTATTCAATGACAGCAGGAATGATTAACAAGTAGGAGATTGAATGGGTAATGCTGACATTTTGTTGTCATTGACATTTTCTGGGTTTGCCTGTTAAATGTATGTTAAGGTCATTGGTAGGGACACATTATCTAGCCACATATAGCCGGTTTTCATAATTATGTTGTTGTATGTGGCAGGGTGTATTTACACAGATGATTGGTTTATGTTTGCGGAATACAATTATGAAACCTTATATGAAAACAAATCAGTGTGTTATGGTAGTAGTTTACAATTTTCCCCCACATATGAATGTTATGCTAGTCCTGCTATTGCCCTTGAGAATGGTCAAAAGAGAACTCAAAAGCAGATTAATTGCCAAACAATCCTTTAATGTGGATTAGGACTTAACAAAAAACACCAACCACCACAAAAACTGCCAGCAGCAGCATATAATAACCTAAACACGCATAGCAGCTCAGAAACAGCCAAGACAATCTGACAAACAACCAAAGGTAGTCAGTCAGGCATAAAAAATAGTTAACAAGGCCAAATGCGGACCAGGTGCGATGCATCCTTGATTGGTCCATCGGGACAGGAAACAGGCCTTAGAGAAGATAGACACAGACACACCCACAAACATTCACCCAGTCACCCAGTCACCCACAAACAGAATAGAGGGGAAGGAACTAACAGGCCTGGTCGACTTGTGACAGAATGAAAGCGTCACTGCACCATACAAATAAGGATGTTATGGTCTGAGAATGGATCTACACATCATATGACTTCCAACAATACTCCTCGTCCGCACGCACCTCAATAAATTTAAATGTTAAGGTTAATGTTAATGGGTGTCCCCCTACCCTCCCTTCCACTGTTCTATATGGGTTGAAAGCAGAGGACACCCCCCACACACACACACACACACACATATATCACCTAAAGAAGAGGGCTTGTTAGTTCAGTTAGTCACATAGTGAGCACGTCTTTACTGCAGTCATGGTGTAAGGAGTTTCTCCACAGCCTCCGCTCCAGCCATGCACCATACGCTTCTGTTGAACTTGTGTCGCAGATGTCAAGCCCAAACCTGAGCTGCCGCTCCATAGCGGGGAGGCCCCCGGCAACGAGATACTCAACGGCAACTCCTCCAACGACCTGGATGAGCTGGAGGAAGAGGAGGACTCTGACACCAGCAGCCCCCCGCTGCCTTACCTGCAGACCCCGGCCCCAGATGGCTGCTGCACCCTGGATGGTATTGGACATTACCCCCTTCTTCTGTGTAAACCTCTGCCGTAGCTTCTCTAAAACATTGAACCTTTTGGTCTTTGTTTTTGACCGAGTGTGAATGTTAATTCATATTAATGTCACAATGTGGCTCTTTAGTGCTTGTAAACAATCAGTGCAATGTGATTGTAGCATAGCACATTATGGCAATATGTTAATGTGAGATGTTTTTCTCTCTACCTGGAACCCTCAGGATACTGTCAGGCTGGCAAAGACCTGCGCTTGGTCTCCATAGCAACGGAGGCGGTCAAGCTGCCAGCTGGCTTTGAGTTGGTCGGTGCCAAGTCCCCCAGCGTCCCCGAGCATATTCTAGTGTGCGCTGTGGACCGGAGATTTTTGCCAGACGAGAATGGGAAAAATGCACTTTTAGGTCAGCTTGTGCCGTTCGTCTGAGTCACAGACGTTGCCTTTGTTAATTGAGTAGATTCTTTTTTTAGTCTTGCAGTATGAGTTATCTTTACCGCCATACATATTATGCTTGGACAGACTGGCGGCAGGATTTGCTATGGTTGATTAGACTTTCCTCAAGGGTGTCTGCATTTACAGCTCAGCTCTTCCAAACTTTCAAATAAAATACACACCCTGCCTGCATTTATAGGTCTCATTCAACCAAACGTGAGTGTAAATAATCAGTTTTAATTTCTGTTTACAGGGTTCTCAGGAAACTGTGTAGGCTGTGGGGAAAAAGGTTTCCGGTACTTCACTGAGTTTTCTAACCACATCAACCTGAAGCTTTCCACCCAACCAAAGAAGCAGAAGCACTTAAAATACTACCTAGTGAAGAATTCTCAAGGTGCTCTGTGCAAAGGCCCCCTTATATACTGGAAAGGTAGGAACATTTTCAAACATGTATGTGTATTGCAACCTGGCTCCGCCCACCTAGGATGTATGTAAGTTTAAGATACCCAACTACTGCTTTGTGTCCTGTGCAGACCTGAATAATCAATAACTAATACATTCATTGATCTGCCCTTGTTTAACCAGACTGTAAAACCCGTCAGTTCTCTAGCAGTGCCTCCACCTCCAAACCAAGCTCCTCTTCCTCTATTAGCAGCTTGAAAAATGGAGAAAACGGAGGCACCAATGGTCACAGTTCCTCTCCCTTTTCTTTGCCAGGTGAGACTCAGGCCAGTTGCACCAACTCAATTCTGTTCATGCATAAGCCAATGTTTATTCACCAGGACTTATTGACCTGTTTCAAAACCAAACAGATTGTAGATTCAGGCTAAGATGCCGGTCCTTAATAACCTCACACAAAAATAACGACTCATATAATCCTGATTGAAAAAGGCGCGGGGGCTTTTGGTATTGATTTGTATGCCTGTCCCTAAGAATGTGCTGCGTTAACGTGTAAGGCGGTCAAGCTGCTAGGTTAATTTATGGCACAACCTCTGCCTGATCTCTCCTGACTGACCTATGAGGTTGATTGCCCTTGCTCAGGAACCAGTGGGATTGGACAGGAAATATCTCGCTATAGGGTCTATCACCTTTTTCAAGTGTGTTTTTTTTGTTCTTTCTACGGAAAATGTGTTTATCTAAGACTGTTTTTATAGAATGACTGGTCAAGGCCTATTTGCTCAAATTGAACATGGCATCCAGACCTACTGTAGTGACTTTCTTTGATTGGATTCTATTTTAATCCTATTTTCACTGTTATATTATACCAAATGACACAATCATGCTGTTCATCAAATGACATACTGCCTGTTTGAGAGATGTTATGGGTACAGTGTACTCAACCAAATGGATTATTATTATTATTATTATTATTATTATTACGGGACCGAAGGGCTGCAGCATCTGCCGTAGCAGAAGCAAAACAGCGGGTGTGGGAGAGCTTCGGAGAAGCCATGGAGAAAG
>JAODTR010002945.1:0-13182 GCA_025399935.1 Amblyopsis rosae
ACACACACGAGAGCTCTCCGGAAACTCGTGGCTCTCTCTGTGGGGGGGGGTGGGTGGGTAAATCTTACGGACGGACAGGGGTGGGTAAATCTTACGGACGGACAAGGGACATCACATATAGGTCGCATGTAAGGAAAGTGGAGCAGTGATGCAGTCTGGGGGGGTCCAGACGTTCTTGTGCCGTGACGTCAGCGCTGCCTGCCGCTGTCTTGGTCCAGGTGGAGGCAGAGCATGTGTGTCTGTCATTCAGATTCACTGTTGGTGCCAAAAACATAGATTTCTCAATAACCGCTTAAGTAAATAAAACCATTAAGTTCACGCTTGTGATCTCACCGCTGATGAAGGTCACCTTGGACGTCTGTTTCCTGGTTGGCATGGTCTTAATATTTAATTCTACCAAGGCCGCGCTGCAACGCCAGCCACCTGTGCTTGAGCTGATGTTAGCGCTCTGCTCTGTGGGTCGTAGGCTTTTTGCAGCACATGATGAATGCCTTGCTGCTTGTGTGGTTATTATTATAAGTTATTATTTCAGCTGTGAGAAATTACAATTTCTGTTGTTGAATCAGCACGAGATGTAGGCCTGTGTCCGGAATTGTTACAAATGCTTTGTGGACTTACATACTGACTTCTTTAAGAGATTTCTCTCGTACTGTTATATATATATATATATTATATATATATTTTTTTTATACCTTAACTTGATTCAAGATCATATTCTATTCGATTGTGTTATATTTTTATGAATGAATGTCTAGTTTTGTCCACCAGCGGCTGCTGTTCACTCAGAGTCTGGCCTGTGAACGGTTTCCATGGTGCTGTCTCGCAGGGCTGCGTACGAGGCGAGTTGCACGTTGTCGAAGGCGTTGGGTTCGCGTGGCAACCGGCCAAGTTGTCAGCTGCCTGCTCACTGGCAAGTCTGTGTGGGTCATAGCATCTAATGGATCTCTCTCTCTATCTCTCTCTCTCTCTGTTTCTCATTCACACATGATCTCACTCTTTCATTTTAATGTAGCCTGTCTCTCCTGTACGCCTCTCTGTTGCCGCTGGTCTGTATATCCCTGTCTCAACGTTACACACACGCACGCACACACACACACCTAAGCACACACACACACACACACATAAACACACAACCACCGAGCCCTGTGCTTGCTCATTTTCCCTAACATCTCCTTCTCGTTTGATTCCCTCTCTATAAACATGTCCTGTGCAGACAAATCAGCTAGATCCCACACGGTATAACCGCACATGCATCTCTGCCAAATGGCTAAGTAGTAGCCTATTGTGCATCAAGAATACGCCCGTTTGTGTATTCCTCTGTTAACATCGGTGTGTTCGTGGCGTACCGGTTCTATGCCAGTTTATCTGTGAAACGTCGTGTGTGGCCATTTATATCCGCTGAGCGTATTTTCACAGACTAGGGTAGTCTGTCTCCCTAGCCACAGCCTCGCTTTCTGAGTCAGACCCTGGAGCCATTTTCTGGGCAGCAGAACAAAACCCAGACTCCTCTTTCACTGGCGGGAGCAGTGATAGGATTTGGCCTCGATCTACTTCACAGAGAATGGCTGGAAAAAAACGCCTGAAAAGAGCAGGTGGAGTGTGTGTGTGTGTGTGCGCGTGCACGCTTGGGAAGAGGGTTATATACACTTGGAGTTTTGTCAGATATCCAGGACAGTTTATCTTCGTTTGTTTTTTTTGTGTTTTTTGTTTTTATGCTTGTTTAACGTGATGTCATGTTAGTGGCAGATGAGCATGTGTGCAGCTATCCTTGGGAAGAGCACCGTCTTCAACACACGGCTCACATCTACACAATATATTGTATTGACTAGATTGGTTTGCAGAAAGTCATGTGTACGGCCGGCCAGTAAAAATAGTCCACGAGGTTTCCCATAACCTTTTTAGACTGCTCTCCGATATGTGCCCATGAATATCTGTCAGCGCCCACTATTCTATATTTATCAGCATTTCAGGGATTCTCTTTTTTTTTTTACATGGGTTAATTTATGTATCTTGTGTAACTGTACATCTGTCGATCTTTTCATATATTTCTTTTCATCCTGTGAGAAGACGGGTGGGCTAAATAGGAGACAAGGGTGATGTGGCCAGTGGTACAACGTGTCCTATCATCACCACGGCTATGAATGTTGGTATTGACCTATTGTTAAAACAGTGTTGGCACACAGAGTGTTCCACAGCGGAGTTAAAAATTAAGCGAACATTGGGCATTTAATGGAGACTTAATTTGAAGAAACACCAAAACATTTGCCATAGTCGCCTAGCAGAGACCAGTTCAGACCAGTTAAAATGTAATCAATCAGATCTCTGTTCTTCGTTGGAACTAAATGATGACTTACTGTAGTTACGGTATAGTCATTAAATAAATATGTTTCTGGACTTGTAAACACACAAACACAAAAGAAAATCCCCATCACCCATTACTTTTTGTTATGTCATATATAACTCCCCTGCCTCTGTTTCTGCATCACGTATGTCCACCTCCACTTTGCCTCGACCTGCTTCTGTCAAGGTGACGGCGTCCCCTGGCTTAGGAGCTTCAGACTTTGGGTCAGGTATGACAGTGCCCGCGAAAGACCCCGTGGGTGCTTGCCTCATACCACGGCACGCCCCCCACCCGTGCTTGCCCGTTGAAAAGATCAAACAGTGCACGTCGACCCTGACCTTCAGCCCAGAGCAGCTGCAAGCTGTGTTTCTCAGCAGGCCTAATGTGTCTAAACATTAACCATTGGGAGAGAGTACAGTTTAGTCTAATAGCGCGTGTGCGTTTTTGTGTGCTAGAAAGAGCGAAATGGGGTCGTTCTCGGGGCAGGCTGTCGGGTCCAAATGTGAATATCCTCCCCTTTTTAATAAGAGTTCTATCATGCCTCCATAAACATTTGGACATTTGTTACTGAGTGATATTTCGCATGGAAAGGATTGTTTAGGACTACGGGAATGGTGTTTGGTTAGGAGGTGCGGGGGGTGCGGGGGGTGTGAGAGAAGCTTCCATAATCTCTCTCCCATTATCGCTTACTTACAGTGTTGGTCAAAAATGGAAGAAACACAGTTCAGGGCACAGATCCACCTGTTGTAGTGGCACCACCAGACCATAGTTCCCTCTGGCACCTCCTGCCACAGGGCTCCCACCTGTGCCAGGGAGCCCCAGGTATGTCAGGGAGTCTGAGGGTGAGGGGGAGCGGGCGGGGGGAGCCTTTTTTCCGGTTGGCATTGGAAGCACTGTGCAAACACAGTTGAGTCTTTGTGTCTCGGTGAGAAGTTTTTTTTTTCTTCAGAGCTAATGAAAGGTCTCTCATCTCTGTGTCCCGTATCTCTGCAGATATAGGACACAAGTAGGATTCCTGGTCTGGTCACGTAGTACACGGCCTGTGACTCATAAACGCCCAGTGTGTCAACCTGCTGCATGATCAGGTTTGCTTTATCTTATGCTCTAATTGCTGTTTATCCACACAGTTGGTTGCCTGGATAAGTTGAAGCGCTTTGTTGGAATACTGGCAGGATACTAACGATGTTGTTATGTTGTGGTACACTGGTGCCAGATTTAATAATTGACTTGGTTTGCAGCCCTGGATCTTAACTAATGCTGTTATTGTCTTCTGGAAGCTCTTATAATTATGTGGAAGTTTGGACGATATGCCACTAATATGTTGTCTTTCATACCTACGTGATTTGTATCAGGTTGATGTTTTCTATGAGCGATGGCCGACTCTCCTTTTGAATTGTATTCTTTTTAAGCAACAGCACAGAAGCCAGAACAGAGAGAGTGAGAATGAGAGTGAGAGAGAGAGAGAGAGAGAGAAGAATGCAATGAAAGAATTGTCTGTGGGCCACTGAGATATCTGCTCCTCAACATTTGCAATCAGTGGAACATATTCATCAAAATGACCCCAAAGGTCATTTGCTTTTGTCTCACGGCCACTAGGGGGCGATATAGTCTGACCCAAAGGGTCAGAGTCCCTCAAAGGGAAACAAATAGTCCCCTACAGCTTGACCCATGCCACCATAACGGTTGGCCCATTGACATCATTACAGTTTTAAATTACAAACTTCCTTTGCCCCCTACAGAGCATAGCCTACTGCAGAAACTGCTCTGAAGTGAATTGGGATTATTATTATTCTAATTTACACATAATGTACCGTATGTCCCAAAAGGAAATGTACACTATAACAAACACATTCTGGTTTGTTGTGCTATCAATGGGAAGCCAAGGCTCTGTCTGTGGCATGTATGTTGAGGAGTTGCACATCTTTTGACCTCTGCCCTGCAGAATGTGAATTGATGTTTCCTGGAAAGTCAGGGCTCGTATGAACCGCAAAGATAGAGAGAGTTGCCTAACCTCTACACAGGCATAGCAGAATATAAATGGATGTTTTCTAGTAAGTCAGGGAGAGTGAGAGTGAGTTAGTAATATAGAGAGAGTTGGTGAGAGAGTAAGTTAGTGAGATTTTAGTGAGAAGGTTATGGTAAAGGTAAAGGTTAGCGAGAGTTATTGAGAGAGTTGCAATTTGAGATGAGAGAATGAATTGTGATCTAAGCAGTACTGTACTGTGGGTAATGTACACAGACTCTCCTCCATCTCATCGTGTACCAAACCAAGGAACTGTGTTATTTTATTTTTCCGGAAATCTCTGATAACCTCTAATCTGTTACCTTAATGTTGATGCCACTTGCACACATACAAATCAATCTCGCTCTCTCACACTCTCTTCCCCCTCTTCCCCTCCCTCTCTCTTTCAGCCCCCCTTCACCCTTCCCCCCCATAAAACACTTTGAAGTCCTGAAAGATAACTATTGTTAGAATCAGAACTGGAGGCGGGCAAATCGGATTTGCAACTCTCCCAAAAGATATGTTTAGACATTTGAGGACATGGGAATTTCAGTTTGAGAATGTTGGAAATGCTTGACTCTCAGTAACAGTATTTGGAAAGAAATTAATGGAAATATTGTTGTGAAAATACTTATCGTGGTTTTATTTTGGATGGGGGTGGGGGTTGGGGGGTGGTGGTTATACGTTATAGTTATCTGGTGTTCATCTGTCACGGTCTGCAACAGTACGTGCACAAACAGTACATGCGTACACACGTGAGATATATCTCTGGATACAACAAAAGCTTGTTGTACACCTACAGAAACACATATGGAATATATGGCAAGTGACAAGTCAAAAGACTAGTTTTGCTATGTGGCGTGTCAAATATTTATCTTTTGTACGTACACACACCCTGAAAGTTCGTTCAAAGTCCACGTTCATTTTAATGAGAGAATGGATAAAATGTGGATGAATTAATACAAAATTATTAAATATCACTAGCCTATTTGAAGGTTACCTTCAATGTTATGTGCAAATGAATACCCAAACCATTTATTCAACTCAAACTTATGCATTACTTTGCAGTGGAAATTATTAACAATAATAAGATGCCAACAACAATTTCACAACCAAGTCCACCCGGGTGCCAAATGCAGAGTGCATATTTTGGACAGCAGTACTGTGCACTGCAGAATGTTAAACACATGCTCTTTTAAGTTCCCTGTCATAATCCGACAGTCAACAAACCTTCCCTAGCAACACCGCACCGCCGCTACGCAATGCAAAGTCACAATTACAGTGCCCTTAATTACGAGGTGACCTCTTTCTATGTACACGTCTGCGTGAGCGGTGCATGTTTTCACGTGTGTGTCCTCCTGTCTGTGGTGGAGGTAAGTAAATCAAGGGAAGGAGGGGTGCGAAAAACACAAAGGATGGAGACACATTTTGAGAAGCTGTGGAGGAGAGAGAGAGAGAGTTTTACCCTTCTTCCCTGCCATGAGTCATAGTTATATTTGGCCTTAAGTCCTCTCTTGTCTGTAAACGTCCTCTTCCCGCTCGCCTTGGCAGAATTGGCAGTGTCAGAGGAGTGTTTCTGTAAGGCCAGTTTGAAATACTTCAACTCGGCAATTGGCACCCGGCTGATTCAAACCTCAAATCCTTATCCAGCAGGAAGTGAGCAGAGAAAGAAAACTAACAAAAGAACAATTTGGAAAGATATGGAGCAAGCTGTGAGAGAAAGAAAAGAAAAGAGTGTGTACGCACCTACGTACGTACGGCAGTGTGTGAGGGCTTGGGCAAGCGTTAGAGAATAATGGCTTGTGGACTCGATTACACGATTAATGAAAGAATAGGGGAGAAATGTCCCTAGTTGGGTAAAAGTCCAACTAGGGATACGAGTTGAAAATTTGCAATAGCTAAACTGCAAAACACACGTTTCATGTTTTGTAATGGGACAACGTTAAATTGTGCTTAACAAATACAGTTTTAAATGAATTAATTAACGGAACGCAGAGGTTGAAAGGACAGGACTCAAGCGAGACAACATGGGTGCAGGTGAGAGAGGGGTGGGGGGTGTCACCGAAATGGGCCTGGAGACAGAGATCGGTTCCACGCGTGTAAATGGATGATTGAACAACACAGGACCCATTCACCTCGACCTTTAGCGATGCGTTCCACTGCGATGTACGTTTTCCAAACTGTGATGGCCCTGGAACTCTGATATCCTCCGCCGGCCACTCTGCGGGAGCCAAAGCTGTAAATCGTTTGCCGACGGCGTGTCTTTGCTCCTCGTTTGATCTTTACTGCCCTTGGAAGGAACCCCCCCCCCCTTCATGTGAATGTACAACCTGTGCCCCAGGTGGTGTAAAACAGATAGTCTTTCACTGGCATAAACTCACGTGAATGCTGCAGAGATGCCCACAGCGCTGCCCTTAGCTTAGGTATCAAAGACGGTTGCTGCTGACGGATATCTTGGTTGGGAGTCCTCAGGGCCACTGTCCCTGCCAGGAAATCCTTGGCTCTCTTGTGTTCCATTAAGCCTCCTACCTCGGAAACCTGAGGACCAACAGACTAACGGACAGCATGTGCAATGAGACACGATGCGGGATATTGGGGCAGAGTGTTTGTCTCCCCCCCCCCGCAAACACAGTATAATATACACTATGTGCACTTGCTTGAGGTCACAGCCCCCTGCCAAATGTAACACTTCCCACCCTTGAGCTGTTTAAAAACCTCAGGGATTTGGAGTCGTACATGATGCCACAGACACATCACGTCTTCTCCCTCTGCTGCCTGGGAGCGATAGACCCCCCCGGGGTCGTGACCTGAGGATTGGCCCACCAGAGCGCTCTTGATTTGTGGTTTGCCGGCGTCCTGGTAGCCGAGCTGCCAATTGCGAACGCATGCCTTTCTGGAGAATTCCGCAGTCCCCCGGGGATCTGGTGACAGACACTCAATGCTAAAATGTGATATGGCAGGATGGGGGAAATGGGGAGGGGGGTGAATCCATGCATGAGGAAAGAGAGGTGGAGTCTGAAGCCTATGGAGGGAGAGAATGAGAGGCAGGGGAGTAGAGGAAACGAGCTTAGTAAGGAGGAATATGAAGGGTGGGTCTCTGCGATTGAATGAGCGCCTGCTTACCTGTTGTGGTCGAGAAGGAGCTCGTTTTCCAGACAGATAGACAGACAGAGACAAAGAGAGAGAGAGAGAGAGAGAGAGAGAGAGAGAGAGATGGGGGCTGGTAAGGCCTTAACAAATGTAATGCTCTCTCACTTACAGTGCCACTGGCCCTACAGAGTTGAGACTGACTTTGATCTCTCCTGGCCTCCGTCCACTGGATTCAAGGTTGTTTATTCAATCGAGGAACCCATGTATTACAGAAAGTTAAATTGGACCTTGACTACTGTTTGCATTATGTTACATTGTTTGCACCAAAAGGGAAAATTTGTGGAGCCATCCAATCTGGGTCCCTTGCAACACTGAGCTTTTACAAATGAACATCTTCCTTTGCCAAGAAGAAATTGTAGCTTGCACAGTGGAAAGTGTTCTCCACAGTATTCTGTGTAATGCTGACAAAGTTAGTCTCTGCCGCAAGAGTTTTCAATTCCTTCCACAAGTTTCATTTTTTTTTCTCCCTGGATTTGTTAAATATTTAAGTATTGTGTGTGTATGTGTGGTTGTGTGTGTCTGTCTGTGTGTATACTCTTATCAGTTTGTCCTTGAGATTGAGTCTCCCAGACAAACCTGGGCACGTCTGCAAACTGTGAACCTTACTGCTTTTCCCAAGTAGGAAAATCAAGGAATTTCCTGGATATTTCTCCACATCTAAGCTTGTCTCCTAGTCACAGTGAAATTCAACTAAACGTACTCTTTAGATAAGCCATTTGTTCAGATCAGTTTGATGTTTGTTTTCTTACTGTATTATCAGAGTAATATCAAAGATGCTGTAACCTTTTTTCTTCTGTGAAGGCATAGAAGAACTAGCCTGGTGTAACCAGACCATATTCCCTTTGTGAATAGGTCTGGCCACGCTCCATTGGGAAGTGTTTGCAGTCATATCCTCCGCTGGTTAATTTTGAAACTAATGGACAGCCCTGAACCAAATAACGTTGCAACAAGTGTTTTGATCGTTCTACCACCATTTCAAAACACCCTGGACTTCAACATCATCTCACAAACTCACGCTGATTGGACCGCCAGCTAGTGGCTGTGCGAACGCTAATGTGATCAGGGTGTCCAGACTGTAATCTCAGCTAAATAAATTGAGCTGAGAGCATAGTCGGGCAGAGCCAGGCCATAGAAGAACAAGCTTATGATGGAGCTCTGATACATGCTCCACATCCGAATGTCCTGTGCAACCCGCCTGATTTGTCATCTTATTAATTCATTTAACATTCCAGGTTATTTTTATGGTGCCTAGGTAATATTATTCTGCTTCAAGACACTTGGTGTTCCCCCTTAGGACAATAGAATTAACACCATATCATCAAGGGTACTGTATAAAACATACATATACATACATATACACATATATATATATATATACACACATATACATATACATATATATATACATATATATATATATATATATATATATATATATATACACAGTATCTCACAAAAGTGAGTACACCCCTCACATATTTGCAAATATGTGAGCATATCTTTTCATGTGACAACAATGAAGAAATGAAGAAACAAGACTGTTTTTAATTGTGATCGATGGACAGTGGACTATGAGCTATTGGTGGATATTATTGGTTATCTATGTTACCTATATCTATATTACTGAGTCTTCGGTGAGTAGTAGTAACATTTTACGTACGGTATGTCGGTGTGACAAAACTGGCGTTGTACCTGCTATTGTAGCCAACAGTCTGGTGCACACAGTCCTGACTGCCTGCTTGGATGTTTAAGAGGTTATGAAACGTGTTTCTGATGGAGTTTTGAGAACGAGTATTCGAACACTCGTTCGGAAATACCAACGAGAATTCGAAGCCTGTAAAATGATATTTGGGCCAGCCCTAATTACCAGCTACTGCATATAATTATATCATGATCAACTTAATACTTACAATAAAATAAACAACACACATATAGCCTACTACCACATGATAATAATAAATGTTTAATAGCAAGCTAGGTCACTTACGCAGGTCTATATATGGTGTATCTGTCAAAGCCCAGCGCCTCAATATCTGCTTCCACTTGTCCCTAGAAGAAAAGCCAAAACCTTTATTCCAAATCCCATTCTGACTGGTTAGCCAACAGCTTTTTGAAAGCCTCCCTAAATATTTTCACTTAAATTAGCTCACATTAAAACGAGTCATGGGTGAGTTTAGAGTTTCATTCAGGCCAGCTATGTTCACTCCATCATAGTCTATGGAGGTTCAATAGCTGAGAGTACAGTAACGCTGCACTGAATTGTTAAATTAAATGTTGGTCACAAATGATTGCCACAGTAAGATGGTAAATGTAATTTCTAACTAAACAATGTTGATAATAATTAAAATCACTGCAATTATATTTCCTTTCCTGGACAGCACAATTGTTAGTAACTATATGACTTTCTGCCACTAGATGTCACTCTAAGCTCACCAGCATCTCAGACCAAAATAAATGCTCCGTGCTACCTAGCTAACTACGTGCTACCTAACTAGGTAGCACGGGGGGCAGGATGGTCTAGGGGTCTGGGTGTTGGGCTCCCAGCAGGAGGTTTCAAACCCTGGTGTTAACCTACCTATAAGCATCCTTGAGCAAGATGCCTAACCCCTAACTGCTCCCGGTGGTTGGTTGCACCTTGCATGGCAGCAATCACCATCGGTGCATGAATGTGTGTGTGAATGTGAGGCTAAAATACTGTAAAGCGCTTTGGATAAAAGCGCTATATAAATGCAGTCCATTCACCATTTACCATTAACTAGTTAGAACAGGTGAACGGGACTTGGCATATGTCAATGCTTTGCCCAATGTGCAATTTTCTATCTTCACATAGAAAACAATAGTTGCTGCTATATTAATGATCCCCTAATGAACTGGCTTCATGCAGGAAACACATGGACAAGCACCTTCACTTTGAGATACAGGAAGCTGCTGGTCTTGTCCGCTCCTTTGGAAGACTCCAGGTGGAATTGCGAGCAGCCTCCAGCTTTAGCGAGCTCGGCTGAACGCAGGACGTAGTCGTGGTCTACGCGGATGAACCCCTCCTGGCAAATGAATAGAGAAGACATTATGGGGCCATCCCGTCAAGTAGCCTAGTGAAGGAACCTGTAGAATATATTGTTACATGAATAATGTTTATTAGATACTTTAATGTTTATAGCGGTTTTATTTCATTTATGTATTCCATCTTCATTTTCCAGATTAAAGTGATCAAAATGTGTTATTTTATGTTGTTGATAATAATAATAATAATACCCCCCCACTCCCTCCCGCAGGGGCCCTCATATAAGTCCATGGCCTTTGCTTATTTTATAAATTGTATATATTTAAATGTAGCTAAACTAATTAAGCTGAACTAATTAAGGGTTTTAGTGCAGGTAGTGAGACTGGAACCTCAGACCTTTTGATTTAGTCATATGCACAACCCACTATGCCAAACCTGACACCTGGAAACCAGACTGAAAAGAGGTATGGAGTATGAAGGTGTATTTAGGTGAGCAGGCGTTGGATAATAGTAAAGAGTTAGAAGAATGTGAGTGGGCTAACTGTAAGATAGCCCACAATTAATAAAAGCAGGACTGAACTTTTGTTTAACCCTCAACTATCTCGCCTACTAGAATAATTACAATACAATAATTTGTTTCATAAATTCACTTTTTTTTTTTTATTAACTGTTCACCGCAACCTACACAACTGACTTGTGTCTACAAAGTTGATCACTCTGCAAGTTAACCCGGTTTGTGGTTGTAGAACGTAAATTAAATGACAATGTTTCAATGAAATATGCAAATATATTTAAACAATAATTTGATTATGCAAACTGGAGAAACAATGACAGCAATGGCTCAAGGTTCCAGGGTAGCATTAACAGGGACATAAGGCATCCATTCACTGTGAATGGTAGGAAGACATAATATATAAATGACAGGGGAACCCACAGTGCCGGCTTTAGCCTTGGTTGTTCCCAAGCAGCAATATCCAACGTCGTGGCCCTGGAATGCCGCTGTGTATTCATCCAGCTTCTCAAAGTCCACCACCTCCTGTACCTGCACACGCACACGCACACGTCAACCAGGCCACAGGGCTTAGCGGAGTCTCCTGGGGTAAGATATCATGGCTTCCTAACCAGCTCCTTGAACGCTTCATCCTCGAAGGCGAGACGTCTCCGGCCGATAAGCGTGATCTTGGAGAAGATGTTCTTCTCCAACAGCTCTCGGAGAAGCAGAGAGCCAGTTTCCCCAGAAGCACCGAGGACAAAACAGCTCTTATTCTGCTGCCTGAAGTTTTCCTCAGCTGCGCTCGTATTCTCAGCCATGCTGCCAACAACACCACGTCATTAGTGCATTGCGTGAAACTGATCCTTCCATTGAATATCTTTATATCGCCATTCCGCTAGACCTATTCTATGTTGGTTTAAAGAGATATGTTACTATACAAGTTTACTACTGATTGTTGTTAAGATTAAAAACAGAAGAGACAAATGTCTCTTCTGTTTTTAATCAATCATAGATTGATCAATAAGGCATTAGAAAATTAAAACGTCGGGAAAAATAATAATTATATGAGTGTTCAGCCATAGATTTAAAAAGAATGTGGTTCTCCCACACAAAGTACAAAGCAGCTTGTATTTGCACACTAAAATCTAACATTGTCGCCAAGCTAAGCAATGTGTCACACAACAGAACACGGTTCTCTGCACCAGCAGCACTTGAATAATGTCTAAGTTCAACACAATATAGTCAGTGTTTTGGTCCCCTATCCAAAACCAGCCACGGGGTGCGGGGGAACATGGTTTTAAAACCCGGGATCATTATAACGCCGATGAAGGGCTGCAATTACAGATTCTACCAGTAGATGCCAGGATATCAATGTTCAGTGCAGTCAGACCATGTACAAATGTATGGTTCAGCCGCAATGGAAGGCTTCGAAACAATCGTTTCTACAGTACGGTAGTCTGGAACTGTTACAAACGTTCAAGCTTCCCAACCCTACCTGAATGTTATAGGATCGGCGTTTTCCAGATAAAATAACACCGCTGCAATAACAACGGCCAGTAGCGTGAAGATCCCTGTTGTTATTCCAAGAGTGCTTCCTATATGATTCATAACCAATACTGTACTTCACCAACCTCGGATATCAAATGTGCTGGCTTCATGCACCCCATCTGAGCATGCGTAGAAGAGCACGCTTCCTGCTATGTAGATGCGTACACGCTGGGACCGGATATTTATTAAATGGAAACTTCCAAACAAATACATTAGACTTTTAATAATCAACGAAATGTATCCATTACAACACAGTAGAAATGGTATACACCTAATATATTCGAAAGAAGACATTAAAAAGATTAGGACAAATTATTTGACGCTCCCTATATCCCCCTAAAGCGAAAGAATTACACTTCAAAATACTTGATATTTATCCCTCAAGTGGATTTCTCAGACGTAGACTTAATTTTGATCATAATGATTGTGTGTTCTGTAATAATGAAGTTGAGACAACAGATCATCTGTTTTTCCATTGTATATACACTCACACTTTTTGGACGTATATTGGACGTATATTGTTGGTTAAAAACTAAAATAAATAATATACAATTTTCAAGAGATGGTATAACATTTGGATTGATACTGGAAAATAAGATATTGGATCTTGTCATTAATGTGATTTTAATATTGGGAAAATTCTATAT
>JAODTR010002946.1:0-13182 GCA_025399935.1 Amblyopsis rosae
GCTGACTTTTCCGTCACAGTGGCTCCACAATGGGCCGCTTGAGAAGGCATTCCTCCGATGCCTGCACCCTGCCTCTGCACACACACACACACACACACACACACAAACAAACACACTATCACACACACACACACACGCAAACACACTATCACACACGCGCACACACGCACACACACACACACACACACACACACACACACACACACATCACATCCCTCGCCTGCTCAGGACCATGCGGCCCGTCACACATGAATGCTGTGCTCTCTGAGGTCCAGCAAACACCAGGCTGGCTGGAGAGTGACACTATGAAATAATAAGTCGAGGATGGGGTGGCATGTAGGGAAGGAGGTGAGTGGTGAGCCAACCCCTCTTTCCTGCTAAACAAGCGGGAAGCCTCGACCGCTTGTCTGCGGGAATCTTCGGTATGCTGACGACACTGATGTGTGCTTTTGGTCCGGTCAGCACAACCAAAGCCATCAATGATTCATTGTGTTGTCAAGACGACGCACCATATCAGTGCAAAGTTAGTCCCCCATACGAGGCCTGCGGGAGAGCAATGAAGCCGCAGAGCAGCGAGACAAGAGTCTCCATTTGGCCTCACCCTTTTTACTTCCAAGTTCAACTGAAGAAACTCTATCCCAGGCACACCTCTATATATATGCACGACCCCTATATACACCAGAAGCGTGAAAAGCTTGAAAATGAGATCAATTGGCCCTCGCCCTTGGAGTAAGTGAAACTTGTCTGTCACTCCTTCAGATTTAAATCCACCCGAAAGCTCCATTTTGTCCCTTCAGATATATCGGCGCTGCCACAGTCTGACGAGCCTGACAGCTCTTATCAGATTGGAGAGAGAGAGAGAGAGAGAGAGAGAGAGAGAGAGAGAGAGAGAGAGAGAGAGAGAGAGAAAAGGATGGTGGGGTGAAAGAAAAACAAGTAAGAAGAGAGGTTTACATACATTCGCTCTCAGCCTTAGCTGCTTCACTGCGGCGTCGACTTTCAGATTGGGGCCGACACTAAATATTTGACGTTGGCCTCCGACTACACCTGTGGCCAGTGGAAAATTCAGGGGGGCGAAATGTAAAACTTTTTTTTTACAAAATTTTAAATATATGTCAATGCGTGGCAGATAAACACATTCTGCATTCAGGAAGAAGAGAGAGAAAGCTCGGCTCACTCAGACCCTTATCTCTACGCTCAAGTGTTTTCCTCCCCAGCCTCTCAGAACTCAGACGTTCTGCATGTTCCCTCCAAACAAACCTGTCCCCCTGGCTGCCGCGCACGCACACACACACACACACACACACACACACAAGCACGCACGAGCGTGCACACACAACAACATTGGTACCTCGGGCCAGAGGGGAAGGCCGGTTTTACAAGGAACACTTTAAGTGCTCCTTGTTTGGTTTGCTGATAGCAGCCATGTTGAGAAGCATGTGGCACATGTGTGTTCCATTTGCTCGCTAATTAGATTGCAAGGCAGCCCACCGAACCATACACTGTACCCCTCCCATCTCCAGCCCCCACCCTTTGCCGCACTATTCTCGTCCATCAGATAAGCAGGCCATTCTGGCTCTCATCTGTTTCCATTATGTACGGGATATTATGGTGAGCGGAGCCGTGGCCGGCTCTAATGACAACTTGCACCCAGCTACTGTCTACGCACACAAAAGCAATTGGGGGACAGGGCTGCCTCCCCCTAGACAAAATTGAGCTACCCCACTGACTGTTAACACAACGACCCCCCCCCCCCCCCATACTAATAATTAATAAATATTATGCGCAATCCAAAGGGGGGATAAATGGGAAAATGTATTTCAGTTCAAACGCTGTCTTTGTCAGCGAAGGCCAAAGTGGCCAATGCCTCTCGAGACCATCCTGATCTCGCAAGCTTCAGTTTATTGAAGAGAGTCAGTCTGGAAAGCATCGGAATCATTTCGAGTGTGTCCGAGTAGCAACTGAACTTCCCAATCAGCGTCATGTTTATAGCTATGCGGGCAAAGTATTTTTTTGAAAGTACAGCCATTCACAAACAGTTTCAATGTACGGCTCCCTAGATGGACTTGTGACAACAATTCCTCTGACATGTCAGGTTAAAAGTGAGACGTGCTGTAGAGAAGTGGAATTAAACCTGCATGAAATCACTCCAACATAATATATGAAAATGCCACACTGGGGGGGATTAGGGGGTTTAAAAATAGGAAAGTTGCTTGTCAGGGCAACCCTGATATTTTTTAGTTTTTATTTTCGGCACAATCTCACGGTGTGGCCACTTGAGTCAGCTGCAACTTGATTAGGTTTCACAGACGTCTCTCTAGGTTAGTTGCTAGTATATCCTGTAGCCACACGCGGTTTATAACCTTGCGACCACACCGTTGGCACTACATGGACTGGCTGTGCTCCAAACATAATAAATAAGCACATTTGGTTTGGAGAGAGTGAAAAAAAAAATAAGACGTGAGAGGGGGGTGGTGTTTGGAGGGTCATAGGAAACAGACATACATGCACATTACAAGGACCAAAAACAAATGTATGAACAGCTAATTAGGCTAACTGGCTACAGCTGCCCTGTAAACTCTGTGGCCGCTTAATGATAGAGCAGAACTAATGTGCAAATGATACAGCGACGCATCACAAAACTCTGCCTCAGAGTGAAATCCCTTTAGTTCTTTCAGCAGGGATAAAAAGCTGATTTTAACATGTGCCCAGGGCGGCAATCTTTATACTGTGTGTGTGTGTTTAGACACAGGAAATTCATTCCTGACTAATTTGATTAACTGGGTTATTGTTACTGATACCCCCTCCGCCCCCCCTTCTCTCTCTCTCTCTCCTTCCCTTCCTTCCACTCTCTTAAGCCTTGGTTTATCCTGGGTAGTTTAACAACATGTTCCCTAGACACTGGCTGTAGTAAGCAGTCAAGGAGTAGCCATGTTTTTAGAAATTAGGGTCTATACCCTTATACATTTTAGATGACTTTAAAAATGTTAAAGCGGTATGGATTTCCGGGATTAAAACAAGACCTGCATATGCGCTGACAGCACTGACTGAGGTTTGGGTGGAGCCAGGGTTTGCAGTAACAGGATCCAGAGATGCAGAGGGCTCTCGCCGGCCAAGCAGCGCCAAAACAACCAACTGACACAGATCGGTGCGAGAAGACGCACACACACAGACACAGACACACACACACACACACACACACACCACACAGAGCGCAGGCAATCAGAGGGAGGCAGTCTGCCCAGACATGGCTCACCACCTCGAGGCGCAGTGCTGACACAGGCTCATCACATTACCGTCTTGGGTTTCATCAGCCTAACCTACCTGTTTGACAACTGGTTAGCCTTTGTCGGGCGCAGCTCAAGGCTTACAAAGCAGAGATCTACGACTAACCTAATGACTAGAGTGGTGGGAGAAAGGCTCTGACTGAGGGACACCGTTTAATAGACTGTCGGGAGGCGTACAGGCCCTCTTGCAAAAAAGGCAAATCAAATCAATAGTCTACCCTCATTATTTCATTTCAAAGACGAGAAGCCCCGCCATTCCCTTCCCAACCCAAGCGGATGGGGGATCACATTCCTTTTGGTATGTAGTGAGAGAGGGAGAGAGGAGCGACTCAATAAATTTACACACACTAGATGGCGCAGTTTCGTGCGCTATATGGGTGGGGAGAGTTGATGAGAGGGTTTGTGTGTAGGTTACTCACTTGCACTCTCGGTCTTCGAGATCAAAGTGGGGGTTGAAGTTTATTAGGATTCGCTGGTTAGGATTAGGCGCTGTTATCACCCAAACGCATCTCTGGGAGCTGAGATATGAAAGCGGGTATCCTGGCGACGTGAGGTAGTTTGCGGATGTGATTCTGATGTTGTCTCCACATTTATCTGAGAGTGAGTGAAAGCAAGAAAACTTAATAAAACAAGCAAAACCGCTACAACAGCAACAAACTTTATATTGTTACTATTAGGCTATAGAATAACAGCTCATTATGAATCTATTCGTTCCATTATTTGTAGGAGTCAATATGTTACACTGCATTAACGTATAGCATTTTCTAAAAACATATTCTTAAATAATTATTTAATTTTCATATCTTACATGGCCGATCAAATAGTATAAAACATGTGCTTCTGCAGTGAAGAGAGACCTGGGCGAAATGCTACTTAAATATATTGGGAGAAAACGTAACTCCAATCTCTTTTTCAAGTTGTCAAACTTAACTGGATAAACGTCGTGAATAGAAACCCAAGTTGTGTATTTATAGATTTACTGAGGAGGATGACTAATATTTCTATAATGGTAACAAAATCAAATATTCATTGTCCTGAAACAGAGCAGAACATGTAGGCCTATACATCCGTATGCATGGATATTAATTGCAGTTTCAATTCAAAGTTTAAATCTTACAACATCTATAGGCAATAACCTGAAAATTTAAAATTATAATTAGACTTCACGTGAATACATTTAATAAAGTTTGATGCAGGTATACAAACTTTAGACAAATATCTGACTCCAGCTATAGTTCCTTATATGTGTCTTTTATATTAATGTGAGACGTCCATAATGTTTTAAATACCCATGTGTAATATATAAAACATGAATTGAAATTAAATTAAATGTTATTCGAATTCATGCAGTTTAATAGGCTGAGACAAGCCCATATTTAATTAAAGTGTCTAAATAATTAGCTTTTTTAACAGCTAAACCGTCCTTAATACGTTTATTTCACATCTGTTGGAAAATAAATTCAAAGAAAAAGGAAAGGACGTTTTCCAATAGGCTACAGTATTTAGGCTATACATTTTTGTACTTTTGTTTGACTTTGTTGCATTCAGCAAAATGAAACTGTCTGTGGATCCATAGCCAGTAAATGCCCACCGTGCTCTACACAGGATACACGGATATGTGTCTCTATGCTATATGTGTTTTTAAGGATTTAAGAAAGATTAGAAAGTTCACCTTTAAAAATATTAGGATTATGAGCCTAGTATATGGCATATCAGATGTCACACTTACCGTTTTTCGAAGCCTTGACAACGGAGATGATTCCCATTAAAAGGATCAGGGCTAATCCACAATGCATCCTTACAAAAATAAAACGACGTAGAAAAATAAATAAAAAACGAATCTGAAATCCTCAGGAGGTTGGGGTGGTGTTACGCTTCCGTTTTATGTGAACTTTGGTTCATGAGGCAAAAAACAAGAATGTGTTCTAAACGCTGTTGGAATGGTGTCTGAATGCGTCTCAGGTCGCTCGCATCCTGTCATTTAGCTCCAGTTTCCCCTCTCCTCTTCCACTTGGGCTCCTCTCTCCCGCACCGCCGTTGCCATATCCTCCCCAAGAAAAGAAAGGAATAACCACTCCGGTCCTGTTCCTACTCCGTTAAACGTTGGCCGGTCTGGCGTAATCCTCGGCTGCTAAGTGAATGGAGATATGGAGAAAAGGAATCTGATTACTTCGTGTCTACCCTGTACCGCGCACTCACCAATCTGTCAAGACGCGAGTTGCGAACACACTAACATCTGGCGGACTGCATTGCCATAAAAAGGCTTAAAGTAAAGGTAACACCCCCCAAAATTGCGATCGCATTGCTTCTATAGGCCTGATAACTGCACTCTGGCTGACGAGCGACCTGAAGCTGGAATTTGAGAAGGGGTTCTGATTGGCTTGATTACAAATAGCTAACATATACACTAGAAACCCTCTGCTGTCTTTATAGGGGACCGTCTGCATGCGCCCAATAGAACAGACACTCACAGTCACAGCAAACGTTCCGTTAAGTGACAGGACTCTCTCTCTCTCTCTCTCTCTCTCTCTCTCTCTCTCTCTCTCTCTCTCTCGCTCTCTCTCGCTCTCTCACCCCTCCACCCATTCTGTTCCTCTTTGACTGATAATTTGGTGTCACACCGAGTTAGTTAATCAACAGATGCAAACAGTAGTTGCCGATAAATTTAATGTAACTTTTTAAGGAAATAACGCCTCTAAACATATTGATATTTCAGTTAGAGCTGTGATAATAATGCAACACCGCGGGCAAACGTTTAGCCGATATGTATTTGTTGTAATTTAGTAGATATGGCCAGTAATATCTATATATAAAAAGGTTGCCCCATAATAAACAGTCGTTGTCTCTGTCGGATTCGAATCAATAGCCATCCAGCTATTCCATTTGTTAAAGCTTGCCTCGCAGAAACGATAGCATTAAAACGCCACTCTGAAATGTAGGTAAAATCAATAACACTGCAAATTATAGTAGATTCGGTTACTTAACACTGCCCTTTATAGCGGGTTACACAAAAGAAACATTTGGAATACGGTCTTAATGCTGTATGAGATGTGTGCATTTAAATTAATAATAACATATTGTTTGAAAATGTAGGCCTATAAAGTATTTAGGTCATACTAAATAAAACATAAAGACCACGACCATCAGTGTAAAAATGCAGAAAACTGCAGTCATTGCGATCTAAACAGTATAGGCTAGTAAAGGGAAATACTTGATGACCACCGAGTGTGTTGTAAATAAACATTGTTTGTATTCAGCCCTCATAAAGACAACAAACAGCATTCACCTGCGTCTTGAAGATTTGAAGCAGCCCCGCATAAGCTGTGCGCGAAGGGGTGAAGCGCTATGATCTCCCGTCCTCACGCTTACCATGCGTGAGCCTGCTCCGATATCCGTGTTCTCTTAGGAGAAACGAACGGGTGTTTTCCAGCGCTTATAAACTCAGCTTTATCAAAAGCATTTTCGCCAACACAATCCTCACAGTCCAAACCCGCTGGTCCTTACGGAAAGGCGCACAGACGAATGCCGTATCCTCGCTCTCCTCTCCGCGTACGGAGTGGCGTGTTCTTTGCTGGTCCCTCGGTATCTCCGTCTCTCGGTGTCACCGGTGGAATCCGTGCTTATCAGCACTTAAAAAACGATGAACAATAGCTGGTCCCAAAGGTCGAACGGGTGAGGGCAGAGAATCCTACCAAAGTCCTTGTAGATTAGGTTGTAAATTTATTCCTTATGTATCTCCGCTCGTCACAGTCTCCACTCCGAGGATAGAAATGCGGGCTTCTAGTCTCTAGCAGCCCTGTGTCGATCAACCCACACGCCCCTTTACCAAGGGGTTGCCTCTGCAATCGAGATGCAGATATGCTTCTCGGTAGCGGGGGCTTCTACACAGATAGCAGTGAGTGCGCAGCCTTTATTAGGAAACAGAAAATCACATTTAAAGACAAACTCTCACTGTTCAAGAGATCCGACCGCATCTCGGGGTGATATTCAGAATCGAATCCATTCGTGATGTTAATACTTTCTTGTACTGTATGCAGCTAAATGTATTTGTCTACGAGTGTGCGAGTGAGAGTTTGAGCGTCGCCACTGATTGCGTAAAACGGTGTACCGCAGACACTGGTAACGTACTCAAGAGTAGCCTATATAGAGTCAGCGCTCATGAAGTTCGTACAATAGCCAGTATAATTAATTACGAAATAGTAGGTTACTACCATACCAATCAATAGCCGTTTATTAGTATTCAACATGTGAAATAACCAACCCTGCAACGAAAATGTTAATATTACAAAACTATGTTTAATTATTATTATTGTTATTATTATTATTATTATTATTATTATTATTATTATCATTATTATTTTATTACCAGTAGCCTAGTTTGACCAAGGATGGATACATTCTGGTAAGGAGTGATCACACACAGTAAACGCTTTTCTACTCTAGACCGCAGAAATGGGGTTTAAACTGGATGTCCCATGTTAGTAAAGATTCTGTCCTGTAGGGGGCGTATGAGCCAGCGAGTCACAGGACCCCGTGGACTCCAGCCTATGCTGTCCAACGTTCACCGATGCTTGCACTATATGATAAATCGACTCCCAGACAGCTGTTGTATTCCTACACATATTTGCAGCATAGCCTATCTCTAAGTTTTTCTGACATTTATCACGATCATATCTATCTTCCCAATGTAATATTATCTAAATAATCTAGCCCAGTTATTACAATGGGTTATTCTAAATTACCCCGTTATCCTGACCAAAATGACACAGCTAAATGTGACGCAGACGTGAAACGAGAAGAGCGGGGGGCTGATGTAATGTCACCGTCGTTTTCCGGGCAGTTTTTGGTGACACAATAGAGCGTGATAAGGCCACCATACTAGAGCAGGTTTTTCTGCTCTTATACTCTGGACACACACGCACAAGTACACACACACACTCTCTCTCTCTCACACACACGCACAAGTACACACACAGAAAGGATAGAAGTATTTTATTCCCATTCCAGTGCCAATATAAGTCTCTGTTGTGCTGATAACACACGTGTTATACTGGTCCCAGGCATCTCTATCAAAGGCGCTGCTAACTAGCGTCGCGTGTCTGCTGGATAACGCAGGAACAATGGCTTAGAGCTATTTCACAAGGGCACCCGCCTGCCTTTTCCACCCTATCTAAAATGAAGGGGAGATTGTAAAAGGAACAATGAAAGAGCCCTTTAAAGGATTTGCTCCTTCCACGCTAATCTTTAATACAGTCCTGGCGAATAATTAGCCCCGGTACAAAAGTGAACATTTTTTGTGTCAGCCGTGAGCAAATTGCTTTATTTCATTAGCCTTCCTATTATTCTCCAGCCACAGATACACGCACGCACCCACACACACACACACACACACACGTTCAAACTGGGGAGTGCAAAGTCACAGGCGCGAAAACGTTCCATCCATCGCAGGTCCCCCAGTCAACTCAACTGGTTCTCACGGAGACGTTTCCATTGGCCGAGGACCATGGGGGCGGGTAGAAGGGCCACCCATTCAGAGAACTCGTCTTGTTTTTCCGATTGCAGCTGCACAACGAAGGGCTGATATTTTCAGCCGTGCGGCCCTAAATGACTGGGTGCGGGATGCCAGTCCTGATGTCATATCAAACCAGCGTGTGGCATGCGGAGCCCAGACATACTCTGGCCCTGTCATCTGCACCATTAGGATTTACGCGATATACACCAGAAGAAAACCAGAAGACGACAGACTTTGATTTAGGTTGGCCCATATTCCTCTGGGCCCCTATATAAACAATATTTTGACTGTCACTGAGTGCATCGAGGTCATCGCCGCGGTTACATGCGGCCATCTAGATTCAATAAGAGAAGACAGATATGGCATTATTCTGTTTTCAACCAGCAGAAACTTTTTTTTTCCATAATTTTTCCATTCCACTGTGTTTTAAGGTGGATCTGTGACAGAACTGTGAACCTATCAAAGGCCTTGTTAACCTGCCGATCATCTTGGGTTTGAGACACTAGGAGATGCTGTGCATGTGAAAGGCAGCAGGCTCTGTACAGATCAGATTACACAGTGAAAAAACGGCCGCTGTACCAGTTCACACTTTGACAGCTGCTCATACTGTATTTACCAGCCCAAGAATGCCTCACACACTCACTTGAACAGGCTTGCCTCCGCGAAGGCACACCTTGAAGCCTTGTAAATGTGTGGTAATCCCAGGCTTTTGATTAGTTGGAATCGGGTGTGCGCATGTTATTATATGTGCGTGTGTGTGTGATAAACAGAATAAGGAACTTTGCAAAGACACACGACACAGCATAACGGATATGTAGAGATTTACAGTGTGTGTGTGCGTGTGCACGCGTGTGTGTGTGTGTGAGAGAGAGAGAGAGAGAGAGAGAGAGAGAGAGAGAGAGAGAGAGAGAAGCCAGTCCTCAAACACATTTCCCATAGGCAGTGAGTATACAGGAAAAAGCAAGACACCCCCCCCCCCTCCCCCCAACACACACACACACACACACACACACTCACACCCCTGTCTGAAGTACGGAGCGACAACGTTGGGTGGCACCATGGATACTCCTAACTCACACATGGAACATGGAGGTGGTGTAGGAGCAAAGGGAACGACTCCACGCCACCAAATAAAGATTGCAAAAAATAAATAAACAACCCTGCGTTTGTCAGCGGGAGAAACATTTACAGTGACATTAAGCGAAGCGCGGGTAGGATGTGTGAATACATATGCATAATGCTGCCTGCCAGAGCCCAGGCTCTCTCTGGGCAGTAGATAGAGGAGACAGCTCCTGAATTAATGATGAGGCAGCCTACTGCCTGTCTGCCTGTCTGTCTGCTTGCTTGCCTGCCTGCCTGTCTGTCTGCCTGTCTCCCTGTCTGTCTGTTTTCCTGTCTGTCTGCCTATCTGCCTGTCTGCTTGCTTGCCTGCCTGCCTGTCTGTCTGCCTGCCTGCCTGCCTGTCTGTCTGTCTGCCTGTCTGTCTATCTGCCTGTCTGCTTGCTTGCCTGCCTGCCTGTCTGTCTGCCTGCCTGCATGCATGTCTGCCTGTCTGTCTGCCTGTCTGCCTGTTTTCCTGTCTGTCTGTCTGCCTGCCTGTCTGTCTGCCTGTCTGCCTGTTTTCCTGTCTGTCTGTCTGCCTGCCTGTTTTCCTGTCTGTCTGTCTCTCTGTCTGCCTGCCTGTCTGCCTGCCTGCCTGCCTGCCTGCATTGTACATGCGTGTGTGGAGGGGGGCCATGTGACATCATCCCACTATAAAAACACATGTCCCGCTCGCACCCCCCCCCCCCTCAGATTGCACCCCATCATCACAGACACAAATTGCCCAGTCCTCCAGAACTAATCAAGACACAGTCTTGTGAGAGACACTGCTAGTTAATTACATTGCGGCGAAAGAGAGGGAGAAACAGAGAGAGAGGGAGAGAGAGGGAGAGAGAGAGGGGGGGGGGGGAGGGTTAGAGGGGTGAAAACATGAGCCAATTGCCGAATGTGTGGTGCAGTGGAGATCTCTTTTTTTCAACTTTTTTTCTTTAAAACTGGAGACTGAAAAGATAGAATATTGTGCGGCTCATCATCAAACGCACAGGGAAGAAGCCCGGGAGATCAAGGGAACATAGAAAGAGAGAGAGAGAGAGAGAAAGAGATGGAGAGAGAAAGAGATGGAGAGAGAGAGAGCGAGGCGTTATGTAGGTCAATGAAGAATTGCACTGGGATATTGCCTCCTCAGCTCACGGGCCGGGAAGCTGATTTGATTTCCGGTGAATCCATCCGACTTGAATTATGAGACATTATACCCGGACAAAAAAAAAAGAAAAAAAGAATCACCTTGGTGACAGTATCCCAAAAAATGTTTTGCCTCTTCTCACTGGTAAAATGGGCACTGTGTTAATGCATCAGTCTACATAAAACATATATATTAGTCTAGTCTACACATACATAAATAATCACTGTCCTCCAGCCGGGTGTAATGAGAGCTGTAAAACCTTCCTGCCCGTCTCTCTCAACTCATTGCTCAGGCAATAATTAGGACAACAGCTGGTAGGGCCAGCATTCCCTCCAGGTCTCAAAGTCCGAGCTGGAGGGAGGAGGGAGTTGAGGGAGGGGGGTTGTAGGTAGGAGGTGTGTCGGGGGTTAGAGGTAACAGACAACAGGTTGAGAAATGGAGCCTGAAACAGCAGTGCTTTGGAGCACCATCATTAAGCACAGGAAAGCCCGGGCACCTTAAGGTAAAGGGTAAAGGTGATCCGTAAAAGTGAGAAGGGCCGCTGGGGAAGATGAGACACAGGCCATTGTGGGGTAGGGTGGGTTGAGGGGGAAGACCCACGCTGTCACTCAAAGCCAGGAGAGTGTGTGTGTGTGGGTGGGTGCGTGCGTGTGCCTGCGTGTCTGTCATTAAGGATGTATTTGTGTATCGATTTCACTTCTTAAAACTGTGTGTGTTTGAGTGAGAGACTGACAGACAGACAGAGTGATAGAGAGAGAGAGAGAGAGAGAGAGAGAGCTGGAAATGCTAAATACTAGAATCAGAAAATATCAGAAAATATATTTGTAAATTCTTTGTTAATTTTAATTCCTTTGTGTCAGTGTGTGTGCATGTGTGTGTACATGTGTTTGCGTGCATGCGTGTTTGTGTGTGTACACGTGCGTGTGTGTGTGTGTGTGCATGTGGTGAGGTTGCTACTGACATAGCACCGTGTCACATGACAAGCACAATGATTTACTGTTAGATGGCTGTCAGGAGATTACCCCACACGCAACCACACAGTGTGATTCTACGAACACAGATAACAGTTCTGGCTGATTAGCACAATATTTAGGCAGGAAAGAGTATGCATGTGTGTGTGTGTGTGTGTGTGTGTGTGTGTGTGTTGCGATGGGGGGAATTGTAAGACACTTCCCAAAAACACAAGGCCAGAGCTAGCATTACCCAGAAACCCCACGGAGTCACGGAGACGACTCCTAGAATGCCTAGAATTACCACACATTTCTGGACATGCTTATCGGGTCAGGGGCAGTTGGGTTGCGACAGCGTCTGGGAAGAACGGAGAGCTGAGTGGACTTTTTCACGCTTCCGTGTGAGGCCTTGTTATCGCATTGCAGTGTTTTGCTAACAGATATACTAAGCAAGATAAACACTCGCAAATGTGCAACAGATCTGAATCCAAACAAAAACAAACACACTTAACCCAGGCAACAGCAATGGTTTGAAGCTGCTCTCCAGACTTCCAACATATTGTATGTGGTCATGTGTGTGTATATATATATATATATACATATATATATATATATATATGTACAGTATACGTTTTGTTATTCGCCTTAGTTTAAATAGTCGGACTAAAGCCTAGGAGGAGAAGCTTGACAGACAGAGAGTTAGGAAGACAATGAAAAGGAGACCGAATGAATTACATCTCAGAATAAAAAAAGGAGGTAAAAAAAGAGGAAGGAAATGGACAAAAAAGAGGTTAAAGGTTAAGGCCTGAACAATATAACTGCTATAGATAGCTCAAGTGAGAGGAGCAGACAAACAGCTGCAGACTGACATAAAGAAAGAATCCAAGATTAAAAGAAACAGCGGAATGAAATGAGAACGAAACAAAAGCAGGCGGGGAGAGCGAGATAGAGAGAGAGAGATATATGCCATAAGATGAGGGACAGTGTGTAATGCCTGCTATCCTCCTAAAATACGTATATATGTGTATATCTATGTATATGATCTTTTATTGTATTTATTTTCCTTGTTTCTAATCAATACCTTTGTTTAATTTACATATGTTTCACCAGGAGTATGGGGTGAGGGGGTCCATTTTAAGGGCAATCCAATCCCTGTACGCCCAAAGCATGAGCTGTGTACGGATTCTCGGCAGTAAGTCGGACTCGTTT
>JAODTR010002947.1:0-13179 GCA_025399935.1 Amblyopsis rosae
ATAAATACATATTTGTGAATACTATATTCAGTTTCTGCTAATGAATCCTTCTAAATCTTACATAGTGTTCCTTTAATGTTTCTCTGGGTTAATCGGGTGATCTTAATTTTCAGGTGTACGCTGACGTTGCCAAACCAGGCTGAGATTCCGTACATCATGATGTACTATGGCATGATAAAAGAGCAAAAGCACCAAAGACCCTCAGCCTACGAATGAAATGCAACCGCTCTTGAACCCTATGCAGACACTACCAGACATTATCAAACTGCATGCTAGCGATATCAGGATGGACTCGCGAGGCTATATAGACAACATGCCTAAACAATATTCCAATCCAAACCAGTAGGCAGCAGGCTTCACCTAAAAATTGGCATAGGCGAGAGGCGAATAGCTACATTTAGCGCGTGTAGATGGTTTGTCACACCACTGGGTGGAGACGATCGTCTATGGTGCAGCGTTGATTGTCGTGCAGGGCTGCCCCGGCAAAGGATCGAACAAACTATTCGCTCAATGTATTTTCCAGTAGAACACGGACATTTGACTATAGCTATCATGATTTAGCCTGATGTTTATAGCGTTGTAAATAAACTAATAAGTCCTCCATTTTAAAATACATACATATTTTCTATAATGTTGTGCATGATCATTAAAAAATATACTATTAACAAAAAACGTTATTCAGACATACTGAACACATAAGCCAAATGTATAGCGCTATTGGCGCTAGCCGTAGACTTAACAAATCTGATTTTGATAGCTTCTTATACAAGCATGTTTTTTCTGTAATTTGATCATGTGTCAATTTCACATGTTATATACATTATACAGTATACTGGCTATAATATTGTCTGTTGCAAAAATATACACATCGTCACATCATGGTATGAATGTGCGAGCAAAACAATCCACATCTCGGACTTTGGTTTCCGTGTTTTCTTTCACTCTCACTTGGTCGTAAAAGGCAGCCAGTCTACAGTGTGACTACGGCGCCTTGTTTACAGCACCGATCCCACGGTGTGGAGTAGTCTGAGACTGTAAACCTTACACGGACATTCTGGATGGTTCGGCTACCTCCGTTTAACGTGGTAGCATACGTGGGCCATAGGACAGTCACGTGGTAGAATTCGGGACGCCATTCGGATACGATCGCTCGTCACATGGTTGAATGCAGTATGTCCGAGATGCATTTTCCTCAGATGATGGCTCAGACTGGAATGCAGACACACTAAAACACGACATGGTCAGGGAGACTGGCTAACTGTCGACGGACGGTATCATATAATTTAACAAACAGACAGACCGAATCCCTGAGTTAAACAGTACACTGTCGTAGATTTAATATCGTATCATCGTGTACATCGCAGTCTATGTACCCGATGAGCGGTTGAGGACTGAGAAGGAGGTGGGAGAGACGCGGTGGCTGCCGTTGCTGAAACTATTTTTGTCCTGGCTGGCGGATATTTTGGATCAAACGTGTCGTTGACGGAGGGAGGCTGCGTTTTCTATTATGCTCATTCAGGTGATTCCAAAATACAGACACCCGGCGCAGTAAAACGGTATCTTCTCTTTGCAGCCACGTTTTGATGATCTCTATATGATTTGTGGCTGCCAAGGAGCTTCTCAAGCCTGTTGGTTTTCAAGAAATGGAGTCCGAAGATGCGGATTACCAAGGAATTCCCAGCGCATGTTTCTCATCACTGTGTTTTCACACGCACTACATGGCTGTCAGCAATAAATAAGATTATGATGAGAGTCATATATTATCTGCAGCAGGGAATAGCCTGGTGATTCTCTGTCTGGTTCGAGCGACTGCGGCGGGACCCGAAGAAATTCCAAAGCACGAAAAGAGGTGAATGCTTAGCTCGTGCGCGACAGCTAGCTAGCTAGCTGGCCTGTTTGCTCAAGGGACCACAACACGAGCAGAGACGGGTTAATACGTGCTTAACGTGGCTTTTTCCAAATTTAACACGGACCCATTGCACTAGGTGTCCCCTTTCATCATATTTACTGATGGGATCTGTGAGGCATTATTCCACGGGAATGAGGTCTCGAGCGGAGAGGAATGGTGTGACCTTGTTTTGGGGTCTGCTGCTGTGTATATCCACGTTCTGCACTTGGCCCGCAAATGGAGAAAGTAAGTCTTGCATTATTGTCCTGTCCTGTTTTATTAAAATCCACCACGTTTTTACACAGCAGCATAGATAAAGCCTCTAATTAGTGTAAATGCATCAACTCGGCGTGGAAACGTCCACCATAAGACACTGGCTTTACCACATGAGCATCTATGTAGCAGGCTGCTATTAACGCGCCCTGAGAAGCGAAAATACCCCCGCACGCATTGTCAGCATGGCACCAAGCCAGACAGACGGGTATGCACACTGGGTCAGCGCAGCGTGGGTTAAAACACTAGGTTTTATCCACTCCGCACGTAATTTAGTTTTTTGTTGTAAACTATATATCCAAACAGCGTTGAAGCAGTGCTGAAAGGAAAGCTCGCAACCCCACAGATTACATTGTACCAAAGAAAGCGCTAGATTAATTAGAAGCAGCTCCTACTGAATCTAGTCTTCTAGTGCATTGTTAGAATTAATTGAGCACTGTCCCTTTATGATAGTCAGTTTAGTGAAAAGGGTGGCTCATTTTCATGTTTTAGATTTTCTGGTAATTATATAAGCTATACACATACTTTATAATGTTATTCTTAGCTACTCTGTTGAGATGTTGACCTAAAAGATTATGTAAGAATAATATTTGAAAGAAGCTGGAAAAATGTGATATGCATCTGAACGAGTCACTTTTTGTTAGTGTATCAGTGATTTAGTGGTGGGCACATTGGCCTAAGGGATAGCATTCCAGTGCCAGACAGCTGTACTTGGACTGGGAGGCTTTCTGTCTGTTCAGGATAATGATTGTCTACATCAATGCAAGGGTAAAGCACCCCCTCACCCCCAGACCATCTTGTTGTGCTATTAATGAACATAAGCAATGAGATGAGTGTAAACATAGGTTATGCATTAGGCCTAGGTGCAGTACAGTTTTATGTATTGCTTTTTAAAACCCTGTGTGGGGACATTGTCTAAATCTTTTTATAATTAAATGGATGATACATGCTTAAACACATGAATTTATAATCTCCTTTTATGTGCTGCCACCACACAAAAAAACTTAGTTTCCAGCTAGCCTACAAAAAAGACTCACAGATTCACCTCATTCATAATGAGAGGGGTGAAAAAGGGTTTGGGTTTTAAAATAGAAAAAGCCTAAATACACACGCAAGCAAAACAGACCATGTTCTGTTGGTTGGGAAGAGTGAGGAGTTTGTAACTGTGTAATGGGGTTTACCTCTGTGGGCAAATGATGGACCAGTTGAGGAGAGGTTCTCCCCACTGACCTGCTGCGTTTATTCTCACACTGACTTGGAGCTTTCTAAGCCTGCCTTGTGTGGCTCAGGTATCTTGGTTTTTCACTGCAGCTGGCAGTGTTTGTAAGGGTCAACTAAGTTCAGCACTGCTTTCAAGGTTCACTAAAAAGAGCATTTTGTCATAATATAGAACATTGAAAGTGACAATTAGTTTGATGGTCTAGAAAGAATGGTTTTAGAGAAGAGTGATAATTTCAAATGTTAGCTGTGAAAATGTTTATAACGTTGCCATAGTTGTGGTGGGTGGCTTTTATTTATATATAACCCAATTAATAAAACAGAATTTACACTGAATAAAGAGAGGTCCAGTTTCTGTGTGATTGTCACAATCCCTCTGCTTAGAGGATTTGTATTAACATAGGTTAACTACTTAAAGGACAGTATTTCAAAAGCAGTGTACCCTTGCTACCACCACCTTTTGGTTTAAGAATGGGGATGTTGCCACGGTGGTACAGGTCATGCGGGGTACGTAATCCTCACTGCGAAGCGAGCGTGTGCCTTATGCACAGAGGTGCATGCAGCGCTGCCCAATGCAGCGAGCACAGCGTTGAATGTTTAGATGGCTGTGAGCTGTGTGGAAGGTGGGAATGTTACAGCCGGCTGAGTGTAAGGTTATCAAAAGTAAACATTTGGAGAGGCATCGCACACACACAGCAAGGCTGCGATAGCCGTGTGTACTCGGCACTGTGCCTTGTGTTGGGGAAAGCTGCTACACCTACTGGCATTATCTTGTTAGTGAGGTTAGTGGTGGATCCTGTGAGAAGTCCATCACAGTGGATGGTGACTCATGTCCTCAGCTATTTAGATTCCTGATATTTTCTAATGATGGTGGTGGAGTTAGTCTCCTCATATTATCAGCTAGAGTGCAGTGCTTTTGCAGGTGGGCAGCATGCCAAGGGCTGCTTACGGGACACTGACGAGCTGATTTCATAGCCGAAACATAGCAACCATTCCAAACAGTCCGGATTCATACTAAAGACATTCAGTAATGCCCTCTGATAGATCCGATCTTTTCTTTTTACTGGTTTAATTAATACCATATAGCCTGTGTTTTTCTAGTGAGTTAGTCCTTAGTGAAGCAATGCTTTTCATAACTTAATGCAATGTTGTCACTGTCAGTCTCAATAGTGTAAGTGATATAGTACAGACCACAGTATTGCCATACTGCTGTACTGTATGTATTTGGGCACCTTACTACCTTGTATTGTTTATAGCAGGGGTTCTCAAACTTTTCATCTCGCGACCCCCCCCCAAAATAACAGTGCCAGAGACTCGTGACCCCCGCTATCCCCCGAGATGGTCGAAGAATAGCAGCCAAATTATTATTTGATATTATTTTAATACAGGCTAGTAGAGAGAGGTCTAATGCCCTTTCTGCTGCTTTATTGCAAATGGCCCAACTCTTAATAACTCACTGCTATTTTATTGATTGTTTCCTCAGTCTGGAAAACGAAATTGCTACTAATCTGTGGGGTGGGGTGGGGGGGGGGGGGAGGTTAATGTGGATGCCCAGACAGCCCCCTATTTTCAATGGAACCATGGACCTTCCCCATTATGACTACTAAAACATTGGTTCTGATGTAATTTCTTAAAGGAACTTCAAATAAATCTGAAATTGTTACCATGCCCCAGAAATTACCCTTTAATAATGTATTTGCATTTTGATCTATGAAAGGTCACTGGTATGTGAAGATATAGCTGTATTTCATATAGATATTCAATTAACAAAATCGAAGTTTCAAATAATCCGTTCTCCAATACAGTGTACTTTGTTGATTGTCTCTAAATGCGCGTAGCTCTGCTGCTGGAAAGCCAAAACGATCACTGTAATTTAGAGCGCATTTAAAGGGAACAGCTGGTCGCAGAGAACTATGTTTAAACAATTCGGAAACCGTTGCCGTCTTCTCTGCACTTTTTCATCATGAGTTATTGAAGCCAGAAATGACGACCTGACGTGAACGTAGGCCTGCTGTTGGCTATTAAAGTTGGCAAACCAAAGAAAGTATAATATAATTCAGGCAGATTTGACATTAGATAAGTTAAAGTTACCAGCTGTCACTCGACTTGTTTCATCGCTGTGGCTGTGGGGCGATACACGTGCATGTAGGCCCTCTAATTGTAATAGGCCTACGTGTTACTGTTAAAGCAATATAATATTACTAAATTATGTAACTTTTTAAGGTAAATACAGGCCTACTATCTTAACTATTTTGCTATAGCTAAGGCAGACTATCTTCCTTGCAGTTTGTCATGCACTCCTGAATTGATTTCAAGTATAACTTTGTATTTGTTCCATCTGCAGATTGCACCTGGCAATGTTTGTCATCACTATGCAACCAAAATCTCCCTATTTTGAGAGTGAGGAAAGAAAACATGGTGTAGCTGAGCCTTTACGGTTATAAAACCATGGTGTTTTTAATCCCGGTTAATAGTGAAACCAGTTAATGGCTGCATCCCTACTTGTGACCCCCTGGGGGGTTCCGAGTCCGACCCCTAGTTTGAGAACTACTGGTTTAGAGGACGTAGGCCCAGGCCTAATAAGTGTTGTTGTAATTATATATTTGCTTGATGGACCCATATTAGGACATTTCTAAGAACAATGATTTTGCTTGTATACTGTAAAATAAATGGAAGCAACAATCTCGATTGTTCAATTGACATCTAAAAATTAGAAAACAAATATAGCTCCCGACGCATTTTACGTAATATTCAGCATTGTTAAAATTAATTTGTTGTTGTTATTATTAATAAATTATTTGTTTATAGTACTTGAATTATTTTAGCATAATGGATTATTTTGTATTATTGGTCTTTGCCGCCGTTGTACAGTGCATTTGTATAATGCAAACCTACCAAGTTTAGTTGAAACTGCTAACTTCAGTGAAGAATAGTACACACAGTTGTGTTGCTGGTGTATAACAAACGTAAGGTTTGTGTCTTCAAGCAGGCCTTTGCAAAGCAAAGAGGTTTTCATTTCAGAAGTCACTTTCATTGTGTGTCTGTTCTCTGAAATCATCTCTCTACTTGCGTCTCTCCCTCTCGCAGTATGTGGCCCTGGCATTGACATCGGCAACGACATCAGCGAGTTCAGGCAGTTGGAGAACTGCACGGTGGTGGAGGGCTACCTCCAGATCCTCCTCATCGGGGATAAGAACAATGTGGTCAACCAGGAGTTCTTCCACTCACTCAGCTTCCCCAAACTCACAATGATCACCGACTACCTGCTGCTGTTCCGCGTCTCAGGCCTTGAAAGCCTGAGCACGCTCTTCCCCAACCTCACGGTCATCCGTGGCCGTAACCTCTTCTACAACTACGCCCTGGTGATCTTCGAGATGACCAGCCTGAAGGATATCGGCCTGTACAATCTGAGGAACATCACCCGCGGTGCCATCCGCATTGAGAAGAATCCCGAGCTCTGCTACCTGGACTCGGTGGACTGGTCGTTCATAATGGATGCAGAATTCAATAACTTCATAGCCGGGAACAAGCAGTCCAAGGAGTGTGGAGATGTCTGCCCCGGCATCATGGAGAACAGCCCCCAGTGCAGGAGAACCATGTTCAACGACAACTACAGCTACCGCTGCTGGAGTTCCGCCCATTGCCAGAAAGGTAAGCCTTCAGCGAGTCATTGGGCCGCTTGACAGTAATGTATAATTGTTTATTTGTTTACTCTGAGCCACCATCTGAGGCCTTGTGCATGTCTCAGGGCAAAGGTCAACAATGCCCTAAGGAGTTGTTTGGCGTCTGCAGAATTTGTTGTTTTGGCTGCTTGACATTGCTTTAGAAGGCCAGACGGTCTCTGTCTCATCTACCCAGACTCTAGTTGTCCCTCAGGAGCAATTACTACTGCCTATGGTATGAGTAAATAAGAGATGTTTAATATTCCACTAGCTAGTCCATAAATCTACTGAAGTGAACTGCTCAAAGAACTGTAGAGACATTTGGTTAGTATTACATGCGGTTTGGTTGAACTAGTTGACCCACAGTCTGAGAAGCACTCTGCTCTATCAATCACGTAGGCAGGTATCTAAGCAGCATGGAATTCCTTTCTAAATATACAGCTGGAGGTAAAACGGACATTTTCTGTAGGCCCTATTTAATTATCAGCTTGATCAAATATTTGTAACTGAGCTTAGATACGAGTACATTTTTGTTGTGTAGTTTTTTTGGAGTGCTGCTTATTTATTCATAAAGCTTCATTATTATTATTATTATTATTATTATTATTAAAGCAAGTCCTGGTAATGTCTGTCCCCAATCTGCTATCATCTGTCTGTCTGCCTGTCTGGTGTTCGTGGAGCTTCATGACGTTGATGCTCATGCTGCATGTTCAAGTGTTTGCTGCCTGGATCACAAATGCATGTAAAAACAAATGCCCATGCGTGCACACACGCAAGCAGCTGTGAGCACTAGCAAACAATTAGGCACTGACAATAGCACATCGACTTTCTATTACACAAACGCACACACTTCTGTTGTCCGCTCACATTCTCTTGACCTTCTTTTCAAGAAAAACAAATCACTTGTCGTCAAAACTCGACCGCCACTGCAATCTCCTCAGAATTTGTTGCCTTTTTAGACTCCAACACAGAATGCTGCTGTTGTGACACGGGCAGATAAAAGCAGAAGGTTTAATCTGCCGTCGGCACCATGTTCCTCTGTTGAGACTGGAGACAATAGAATGACCATAAGGCTCTGAGACAGTGCAGAATTAGTTTGGACTATTCTACAATGCACCTGCTTAACTGCCTGATTGAGGTAGGGAGCGAGGATGTGTGAAAGGATGTTGTTGCATAGATTTTTAGTGCATTTCAGGCTTTCGCGATTAATAGAGTATCTTAATTAACTTAACGAAATAAATCTGAAAACTAAAGGATGTACCAGGCGATGTCAGTTTCTTATTAGAATTAACGTATTTCATTAAAAAAGAAAGTTGCATGTATAGACTATCACTGGGTCGTGCCACCCAGCTACAAAAACACTAGGTTACAGTGCAGTGTAGTTCTATAAATATGCCGTCGTATTATAAATTGTTCTAAAATGACCAAACACAACCGCAGCCGGGGCATTAATACGCAAGCAAAATGCGTATTAAATGTATATGTCCGAATACAGAACGCCAAGTGTGAGAGAAAAAAATGCTGGTAGCGAGCATGTGAACTACCTTAAAACACACACTGTGTGTTTGGATTTATGGCCGTAATCTTTCAATTCCAGATAATCCATCGAATAGGCTACAGTTTTACAGGTTTCAGAAAATGGAAAGAACTGAATTTTCATAAAGTTACGCTAATTTAATTGAAAGTTTAACTGAGATGTTGATGGGATTTCATGACAGGCGGAAAGTAAGGTTTGAACAAAATGTGCATTGTCATCATCGATCATGAAATGTATTTTCGAGCATTGCTGTCACAGATTAACCCTATACCTACCCTATACCTACCTAATTGGTAGGTATAGGGTTAACCCTATCTCTGAATGTATGTTTGTGAAAATGTATCGCAACTTAACTCAAACCATGCGGATTCATTTGATGTTTGTGTGAGGTTTGTAAGTTGTAGTATGGAGGTGTAGTTAGGTGAGCAGAAGTTCAATTAGAAAAACGTTAGTGGGTTAGCTTGAGCTACAACCGGGTACAACGGGGCTGGGGGGAATGTGTGCTTCAATAGCGCACATTCATCCAGATGAAACCTCATATTTGATGGGCTAGCTTCATGACAAAAATCTAGTGTAAACATTGCGGTAATGGCGGTTGCTTGCCATCCCCCGCGGTTGGGTTAGCAACACCGCATATTGCAATATTGCGGTTATCGCGACAGCCCAAAATATAGCAGCAAACTATATTAACTATTGTTTAGGGATGCAGAATTATTAAATTATGGGCATATATCAATGTGTAACAATTTCGCAATATCTGTGCTTGCTAATGCACATTTATTTGCTAATGATGATATTAATTTTTGCCTACACACTGATGAGAAGAAAAATCAAAGCAACAATTATAGAGGCTTAATTAATGGAGGGAGCTCACACTACTCTCTTCAAAATAGTATTTGACCCTCCAGAAAATAAATTTCACATTACACTGCAGATAATAGCACAAACAGAAAACCTGTGAAAAATGATATGTGCTCTGGCTCAGATTAATTTCTTGCTTGTATAATACATCCATGTGTCACTTATACTACTATGGCCACTGCTGCTATTACTACTATTACTATAACCAGCCTACTATTGCCAAGTGCCAATACTAGGAGGGGCAGCACTAAAACACTAGGCTTTATCTCCCACTACGTCATCTATGCGCAGTTACTATCTCGTAGCAGTACAGCCACTTCCTGTCCTGACTCTGATGCCACCTGGGATGGTGGCACTAGAATTATCATTCTGGACTATCTGCAGCCTCTTGTTTGTTTGCATGGCTGTACAACCAAACATGATTTCCCATGTTGTTCCAGTCTTAACATCTTACTGCCAGTTAAAGGTCGTACTGTGTGGTCATACTGTGTAATCATTAGTGGTGCAACGGATCACAGATCCGATAATTTAAGAAAACCTATATATAGCCATACTGATTAACTTTGCTTTCCATGTATTACTTAGTGTCTCTTTATGACTTCCTGACTCTAGATGTCACACTTACAGCACCAGCATGTTACTGCACCAGCTATGCTGATTTTCAGCATAGCTCGTAGCAGTACACTCGAGCACAATGAACTGATGAGATGATTAATTCTTCACATTAGTATCGGTGGGGCAGGTAAATCCACGGAAATCCTTGCAGTATGTGAAGCACGGCAGAGAAAACACAACTGAAAAAGCTGTCACCTTAGCTGGAAGTACGATTTGCGCGTTCAGCCTTCTTGTGCGCAGGCATATCTCTTTGCTTTCTTTTCAAAGCGAGCCTCCGATTTGATTCTTACGCCGATCACGTGAAAACTCACTCAAACATTCAAACATTCAGCGCTTCATTACATGTCTATTAACTGCAACTGGATATTTATTAGGCTACATTAAAATAACAGTGGAGATAAAAATTGTTTTCACACAATAATTAACTTTGTGATCCGTGCTACCATGGGAAGTGGTCCATACACCACTAGTATATGCTGCTGTCATTAACGACAACCTGTGCTTAACTTTGCCACATATCCACTGCAAAAAAACACAGTAAAGAGTAGAACAGCCAAATGTTGGTTTCAGGATGGAATTGCGTAAAATAATGCAGCCAATTTGTTCTTAAATGCCAACTGACCTGAAATGTGTCATCAGCTGTTTCCTCCGTTGCTGTAGATAAAATACATCCCTTGTAGGCCTTCTGTAGGTCTTCCTATATAAGTATGTACAGTATAAATACTCTAGCCTACTGAAAATATGACTTAATAGTAGGGCTGTGCAATAAATCGTTATATATCGTATGACGATAGAAAAACATCTATAGTCTTAAATTATGGTTTATTGGCGGACATTGGTTGACAAGAAATTAATTGCTAATTTAATTTACAAAACTTGCTATATTGTGATATGTACTGTATTGTTATCGGGATATTAAAAAATGTATATTGGGATATGACATTTTGGTCATATCAAACACCCTTACTGAATAGTCAGTAATAGTGATATACATTTATAAATAAAAGTTACATTGTATCCTATAGACACGCCTACTCCATTGACATGCTCCGCGAGAGGCGTGCGCATGACATGCAGGCTTTCTGCGCTGGTGTTGGGTCACCCGGCCTCACATCTCCTCAATTTCAAAATCTCCAATACATTTGTTTTCAAGTTTCAAGAAATTCCAAATAGTGGACCTGATTACAAGTCGATTCAATACTATGGCTCAGTTAGTGGCAATACTGGCTCAGGTAGTGACAATACGGCTGCATTATTAAGTCAATCTACTCTTACCAGGAAGAATTCAGTAATGACACGATAAGTAGTATTTCAATATGAGCATAGGTTTGGTACAAGTACTAACAAGTAGTATCGGTGCATCTATTAGTGCTGGGACGATTAGTCGATGCAACCGACGTCACCGGTTACGTAAATACGTGGATTTGCTAAATGTACCGTCGACTAGGAAAACTATACCTATAACTATGCTCTGATCTGAAAAATAGTGCCGTTAATGGACTATGAGAGGCAGCAATGAGCTGCGAACGTGCCCAGTAATCCTGAGACCAGAAGAAGACAAATATGTGGCATGGTGTGTTCGTGTATCTAACCTAATACATCCACTGATATCTGTAGCAGATTAATTCGGTTCCGTTTGTAGCCTGTAGCGGTAAATACCAGGCAGGTGAGCAGCAGCAGCTAACAATGTTAGCGTTAGCACTCTACTAGATGCAGCGCGTGACATGCATTGGTACAAAGCGTCAACGAAAACATTGCGGGACAGTGAAAGAGCTACACGCGAACACGGATCCATTGAAGAGGAGAAAAATAGCGGAGCTGTTTTAGTTTCGTACCAATTGCACAACATGTGCAAACACAAAGCATGCATCTGCTGTGTTCGAGCTCTGTCACGCTGTCTTGTTAAAGGAACACTAGCGGACGCTTCCTTTCGCGCATAGACCAAAATGTTTTACCCTTGCTGCCCCCTTACTCTACAATCTCATCGATCTGATGAGAGAGCCATATTACTCGTGTGTTGTCATAGAGGTCTGATTCTACAGTACCGGTATATCTGAACTGTCCTAAAACAGCCTAACATGGGAGAAGGAGAGGGGAGGAGTTCATGCATCTGCTTTGGTAGGTGTGTTAGATTTGATTAAGAATGCACTAGTTTTAGTTATTCCTGGCTGTTAGAATTAGTGCACCCATTTTACTGTAAAATGATTTTGTTGGGACTGCTAAGCTTGAGGTTGCACAAATGTTTTGGTATTCCTGAAATTGATTTCATTTCACTTAATTTTGTGCTAAATGTATAATGCACTCTATTTTTTAACAAGCTCTTGCAGACTTAATATCAATTAAAGACATACACATATATTTACATATATATATACACACATATATACACACATATATTTACATATATACACCTACACGCACACACACATATGCACACACACACGCACACACACACACATATGCACACACACACACACACACACGCACACACATATGCACACACACACACACACACACATATGCACACACACACACACACATATGCACACACACATATGCACACACACATATGCACACACACACATACATATGCGCACACACATATGCACACACACACACATATGCACACACACACACATATGCACACACACATATGCACACACACACATTTATATACATACACGCACACACACACACATTTATATACATACACGCACACACACACACATTTATATACATACACGCACACACACACACACACACACACATATATACAAGAAGCTACATCCGGCTAATATGGGGCTGGGGAAATTTGTGCTTGGATAGCGCACACGCCCTAGATCAGACGATGGGCTAGCCTCATGAAAAAAAAAAATGTAAGCATTGCGGTTTGCGGTACCGGCGGTTGCTTTCCACGGCCTGCGGTTGGGTTAGCAACACCGCGGTATTACAATTTTGCGGTTATCACGACAGCCCTAGCAGCGGCGCGCGTTGTTAACAAAGCCCAGTGTAATTAAGTTCTAAGTCGGTCTTTTTGTGCTCTCCATATTTTGAACATTGCATTCAGTGACACCAGATTTCTTGGCTGCTTGAGAGTTGTTTGATGACTCTGCTGCATTAATCAC
>JAODTR010002949.1:0-13178 GCA_025399935.1 Amblyopsis rosae
TCCTGGGATGGCCAAGCCAAATGCTGGAGGTCAGTGTGTGTGTGCGTGTGTGTGTGTGTGTGTGCGCGCACGCACCAGTGGGGGTTAGGGCTATTTTGTAATCACAATGGACAGGAATTTAAATGAGAGAAAAGAGGGCTCAGGGATGTTTGCAAGAAGGATGGAAGAGGCTTTGGCGCCATTGTTATTCTTCCTCTTTGTCATTCTGCCTCTCTATCTCTCTATTACAAATCCCCCTCTCCTCATCTCCGTCCGCCACTCTCTCAGTGTTATCCCCTAAATCATCGCTTTCCCTCGGCATGGGGTCCTATGTGTTGTGGTTTATCGCTAATGCAGTGTTTATGTTCAGTCTTAATTCTTCCTTCCCAAACTAGGGCTTGGCTTCAAGGCCTCCTTTGAAGTGTTGATTACCGCGCAGCCTGGGCTCAATAGAGCGCTATCTGAAAATAAAGCCCGCATGTGATGTGCAGTCGTTCACATAGAGGTATCGGATGAAAATCAGGACTGTGAGACAAAGAAGTGCGCTTTCTGTCAATATTACATTCACGTCTCATTTTAACAGGAGATACGCAGCTATCTGTTTACCATGTATTATTGTTGCTTTAATAGTCCTCATACTGTTTCTGTTTTGGCACTCCTGCCACTTCTAGAGTTATGAATGCTAACAATTATAAACAGATTTTAATCCGCCCTGCTGTGTTGTTTGAGTGAAAGTATGTAGTCACTCAGGCATTCTGTCTGTCTACCCCTTCTCTCCGGTAATACACTGTTTTGTTTGTTGACTGGGCTGCTTGCGTTAGACGATGCTATTCCTACACGAGAGATCCTACACAAATGAACTGGGTTTGACGTTGTCTTCATTCCTGGTTCCCATCCTGCCCAATGGCAACGCTGCGTCTGGCTGCCTGTCTGTCAAGTCTTTCTGTCTGTGTCATTAGCTTGTCTGTGGTCAGTGTAGTGCTGCTGTTAATAGAGCCATCTCAACACAGGAGCATTGATTTTAATCTCTCTCTCTCTCTTTCTCTCTCTCTCTCTCTCTCTCTCTCTCTCTCGCACACACATGCAATACTGTTTAACCCATCACATCCCCCTCCCCTCTTTTGTAGTGTCTCTAATTGCGATCAATTAGGAAACTTCAGAAGGCTGAAATAGGAGCTTTGACAGGGGGCATCTGCTGATCTGGCAGAGAGAGAGAGAGAGAGAGAGAGAGAGAGAGAGAGAGAGAGAGAGAGAGAGAGAGAGAGAGGTGGGGGGCAAGGGGAATGACAAATATTGCATTCTGGTGGATGAGATAATGGTGATTGCGTGATGATGTCACTGCGGTCACCCAGGTTTCATTACCGATGCCTCAGAAGCTCTAGTGAGCATTGGGACCCGATGGGCACAGCAGAGCACTACCCTTGTCACACTACATGTCCCTGCTCAAACGATCTGTCTATACGATCAGGTCATGGTCTGGAGTGGAAGAGAGTGACTGGGTGTTTCAAATTGAACGTGAGACCATTGTATTCATAAAGCGGACTTATACGTACATTACAGAATGCTTAATATACTTATAAATCAGAGACACCGGCAATATTTGCCACCTTCTCACAAGCACTGTTTAGCTGTTCAGTGTCTCTACAGGATGAGAAAGTATCATATAATAGGAAAAACCCCACAGCTGCTACAATAAGCATTTATCAATTTTTTTAAGAGCCGTTGACACGCGGAACACTTTTTCCACGTGCTGTTGCGGTACAAGAGGAAAGCCTACAGTACCTCCATTGTATACTCTCATCGCTAGCTTTATTTGCATAAGAACCCGTCTTCCTCAATGTCCTTTGTGTCTGAGGGGACATCCAGCGGACGGTCAAGGTTACAGCTAAATGCTGTACATGTGGTTGTAAAAGTGAACGTTACCGGTCTCATTCCTAGAGCAAGGCATTACCGCTGTCAGGTAGGGATGCTCGATTATGGGAAAAATCATAATCACAATTATTTTGGTCAGTATTTAAATCACAATTATTTAACACGATTAATACTATGCTGATTATCTCCCTTCTCCATCTGAACTCGTGCAGATTTTTAAATGTTACAAGATACCACAAACAGGACTTTGCAGAAATGTGAACGGTTTTATTTTTACAAACATGATTGTAGTTGTACCTGATTAAATCCAAAGCAGACTGGTTGTTAATATTGCTGCTATAACTATAATTTATTTAGGGTGACCATATTTTGGGTTTCAAATTAAGAGGACACTGGGGTCAGGATGGCAGCGGAGCTGATGGGTACCCATAGTGAGGATGCGCTGTAGGGTTGAAATAGTTCACAAATGCGTCCACAACCATGCAGCTGTGGTATTAAACTTTAAAGTAAGCTAATGCACAGATCGTCAAATTTCTTACTTTTAACTTTTGGCCATTTCACATTACAGCGCTGCTTCCAACAGGACGAAACAGCATAGCCTGTTATGAATGCGTTTCTATCACAGCGTTAGCAATCGCTTTGTAGGCTAGTGCAGCGCTTTATCAAGTGCAGCTATTGTGATGCTTTGTGGTGTGAAACACAAAAACTCCCTTTCTTGCAGTTCTACCTGGTCTCATTAAATAGTACATTTACTTGACAAACTCTTAGGCTTAAGTTTATGTTTGATTATAGAGCTCACCTATACTGACACCGACATTTAACCTATACGTGCCAGCTTTGCAGGTCACGCATTCGGCTTTCCACGGATCCCCAAGACCGAGACGTCGACGCGGAAATGTGTAATTAATGTGTAATTAACGCTCCAGACGTGAAGGCGACAAACTGTTACGTCACAAAAAGAGAACATGTCCGGGGAAAAGAGGACGTACGGTCAGCCTAGGCATCTTACTTCACTTCTTCGCCAAGCTGTTGAACGTATTGAATCAATCACGGTGCTATGCAGCGGTAACGTAGCGTTTAATTAACCCTTTAAAGCGTAATGTAAAATAATCGTGTTTTCTCGATTATGTTGTTTTTGTGATCGTTAGGAGCCGAAATGGAAATCACGATCATGTTTCGATTAATTGCACAGCCCTACTGTCAGGGTTAGGGGTTCAAATCCCTGTGCAAAGTATAGGGGGATTACTGTAATTTGCTAGAGGAAATTGTGCATGTGCGCACGTGTGCCCACACACAAACACACACTCATACACACACAAACATAGACGCTATTTGCTAGCTATATGCATGTTCCTGCAGAAGATCGTAGAGGCAGTAAAACGCCTATGGCCTGGGGACAAACAAGCTCTTTTATCTTGTCAATGTGGTGCGTGTGTGTGTGTGTGTGTGTGTGTGATAGAGAGGGTGTACCACAGATATGTGTCTGTGTGAGTGAGAGACAGAGATGGTGTACCACAGACGTAGGCGTGGCTATATTTGTGTGTGTGTACGCTCATGTACGTACTGTGTGTGTGTGTGGGTGTGTGCGTGTGTGTGTGTGCATAGAGGAAGAGAGAGAGACGGTGAGAGAGGGATCAATACTGAGACGTCAGGCGGTCTGCTACTCCCAGAGAGAGAGAACAGGACACCCACACAGAGACAGAGAGAGAGAGAGAGAGAGAAGAGCGTTAGCTGGAAGTTTTACAGTACAGAGACCAGGTGATGAATGGAGAAAGAGAGAGAGAGAGAGAGAGAGAGAGCGCGAGAGAGAGAGAGAGAGAGAGAGAGAGAGAGAGAGAGGAGCGTTAGCTGGGAGTTTTACAGTACAGAGACCAGGTGATGAATGGAGAAAGAGAGAGAGAGAGAGAGAAAGGGAGAGAGCGAGAGAGAATGCCAAGAATTAAAGATGAATGTAGTTTGAGAACAGAAAAAGAAAGACCAGAAACATGTATAATAAGACTACCAGTAAAGTATTTCTGACAGTTGACACATTGTTTCTAAATTAAGGAATGCTTAAAGTGAAAATGAGCTAAAAAGCCAGCTAAATATACGAAAGACGTCTAATTCACTGTGTATTTGTGGCTATACATATCACTTTGAAGCATTCGTTTTAAAAGTTAAATGTGGGGAAAATGTTAATGCCAGTAAAAAAGATCACCAACTTTAGCCACAAATCTGTGTCTATCAAAACATTAGCCTTTAATTTAACTATCAAACGACTCCTTAACGGCTCACAAGTAAATGTCATTTCTCCTGGGTCTGCACTATCAAATGGAGCGTACATACAATACACACACGAATATACAGTATGGGATGGCTAGTCAGAAGCCTTTATTGCCAGTGTGTGGCATCTAGGGAAGCAACCACCGGCTATGTTGGTGTTATACATGAACGCCTCCTTACAGACACAGCAATAGGACAACGAGTGTGTTTGTAACATTCGTATTTGATGCATAATTCAAAGAAGATAACCATAAAAAATGAGGAGAGAAACCATATCCCGGCAGATATAAAAGCTTTGACTTGACACCCGTAATGAATATTTAAACCGCAGTGACCTTACCCCTGCACACGTCTGTGGATGATTTATTGTCCTGCCTCGCACGCAACTATTTTTATACCTTTTGTCTTTTTGTATATGAGTGTGTCAACCCTTTTCATCTTCCTTTTACTCGTTCTGCCCCTGCCTCTTATGTGAAGATGCCCTGCTGTGTAAGGACGACATCTGGGAGATGACGGACCTTTAAAGGCTAAAACATAAAATATGCAGGTAGAACTATGGAAAGAGAAAGAAGGCAAAAGAACAGAGGCTGAAAATCTCTTTAATGTGCTGTAGATTAAAAGAAAATCTGCAAATGAAATTGGGATGGAAAAAAGTACAATAAAAACAATACATGATTGGAAAGATAAGTGAGAGATAGGGAGAAAGGGAGATGAATTATCTGTGAACATCATCAACTATAATTATTTCTCGGCAGTTTAATTTCACCATGACGATTAGGTCTGTTAATGAGATATGGGAATAGTATCATTAAATGTTAGCGAATAAGGTAGTGGACTACAGTAATAGTCCATTAGTATTAAATGCATGTGAAATGGAGAATTTCAATTGTGAGGGTCCTGTTAAACCTAGCCTGATAATGGCCCAAGATTCTTAATGGGAAAAAATGATTTTAAGACATAGCACTATTTTATTATTTCTACAATGAGAGAGGAGTGAAATAATAGCTGTGTTCCTGCTGCTCGTGTTCATGTTATTCACCTAATTGTTTTTTTAATGGTATTTTGAACATACTGTTATTTTATTACTATGGTAATTATTACCATATACAGTTAATGACAACGTTTGAAGCGATATGGACAACATTTACTTTTTGCAATGTGCATGTTTTAGTGAATTTATAACACATTGGCAACAATATTATGAAATATTTTGTACACTTTTGGCATATTTTGCAGGTAATTATTTTATAACCAATATTGAACACGTGACCGTGTATTCCACTAAACTAACAACCAAACAAAACCATGTCTTTTTAAACATCCTGTTACAAACACCCTCTCCAAAGCTAAGCTATGGGCGATAACAATACAGAAATATCAACAGCTTCATCTCTGTCACAAGGAGGAAATCCAAGCTGGCTGTCTCTGTCTGTCTCAAGGTTAGCGCTCGCTAGAGACGGGTATCAGGTTACGCTAATGCACACTGCAGCTGGTGGAGGACACGTGTACTGTACAGTGCAATGTGCATGCCTGAATGTGCACACACACACACACACACACACACAGAGACAAATACACACGAGAGATGAATGCATAAATAAATAAATGAAAATACACACCTGTCTATTCTTGCGAACAAATGTGTATTTTGCGAGGCTGATGTGAGAATGGATAGCACACAGAGAGCTTAACAACTATACAGCACATGCTCCTAGTTCTAATACAGGGCTTACCTCTGTGCTGCAGTATATGCCCTGGCAACCTGCAAGCAACCTGCTCTCTGGGCTAATCGCTCGTCTCTGTTGTAAACTGAAACCATTACAATAGCAGCGCTCTCTCTCTCTCTCTCTCTCTCTCTCTCTCTCTCTCTCTCTCTCTCTCTCTCTCTCTCTCTCACTGTGTATTTATAAACAGGCAGGGTGCAGAGGCATTTCCATATGTCTTTCATTCCATAATGTGATGTGCGTTACAGCAAATGACTGTGTGCAGGCGCGCTGTTGCCACAGTGTGTCACATTATTTGCTGCTATGAGGCGATGCCAGAGTCTAGACTTGACATTATACTGGACCAGTGGCTGCTGCCAGATCAAGATACACCCAGAGTTGAACAGGGGTCATTTCCTTCCAATGTAATATCTGCCTCTCTTCAACACACAACAACACATGCGCACGCACATGCACACACACGCGTGCGGGCGTGCTTTATTGTGTGAGTCAGAGGATATGCACATACCACTGGGGGACAGGACAGTCATTGATCCGTTCTACCTACACCCCTCTCTTCTGCTGTGCTTGAGTGGCAGGGCTGGGGGGTGGGGGTGGGGGGGGGGGGGTCGGAAGACAGACAGCTCATGTATCTGTGAAGGAGGAGGGAGATGAGAGGAGGAGAAGATGGGGTTGGATGGATGAACAGAAGGAGGGGAAAAGGAGTTATACGTACAAACCTCTCTGGCTGACTGAGGATGAGAGAGAAAGAGGGAGGGGGTGGGGGGTGTCCTATACTTCCACAGCGTTCTCAGGTCCACCCGTGGGTTCACAAAGACCTATTGCAGGCCTACACACAAGCATTTCTCTGAGGTAACATCTACCTGTCGCCGTTTGTCACAGTTATTCCAACTAAGGAGGGCCACCATGCATGCTAGCTTAAGCACCAGATAGCTTTGCTCAGATGGTCTATAACATTGTATCTACTGTATTTATACTATATGCTATATTATTAAAGAAATGTGCCATTGTTATTCATTATAAAAATGAATCAAATATATCACAAAATACAATGGAAATATCAATATAGCTCTGAGGTATGAACAAAATAAGTTTTTAATGATTGATATAATTATTGATGTAAACATGTTTGAAGATTAATAAATGTGAATTTGGACTGCAGGATTTTGAATTTGGGTGCACAATATCCATAACCTACAGTGCTTGCCCAGATATGGGTCATAAATCATATACAAATGAAAAATAACCATAAACAGCCAGGATAATTTGCATGAGTTGGTATCCAAAAGTGTATGAATTAAAAATGTCGTCCTGTGAAGAGTTATGGTTGTGTTGTGCGGTTAATAAAAGCCATTCTTCACTGAGGTTCATTTGATCCAATTAAGGAAAAAGGATATACTAGCACTAATCTATTAAAGCAGCTACAGTATTTGAAGGATATCTGACAAAGAATTGGCAATTTCTTTCTCTAGAAGGCATGTGTCCCTTATGAAGGCTGTCAAATGAAACTCAGTCCGTCCAGACATTAATTACCTAAGTGCTAGCCCAGCACGCACACACACACCTACACACACGCGCATGTGCGCACACACGCGCCCATGCGCACACACACACACTTGCACACACCAATGCCAACCCTGGGGAATGTTTGTTTAAATGCCACAGCTGCAGTTTTGGGAGCTCATTATTGGTCTTTGGTGCACACATACACCCACCTTTACTGATTCATGTGTGAACAGGCATGTGCAAACAAACATAAAACACGCACACACATGCATGATATTCAGTATGAGCATGCAGGAATAAGAACAAGAAATATTTCCATCTCTGTTCTTCATGCTTGTTTGTAAATTGAATTTTTTAGAATTAGTAATACTTTTTGAAGAATCCTTTTTTTTATTTTAAAGCTCATATTACAGTATAAAATGTGTTCTATTATTTGATGCAGGAGTGAATCCTTAAAGGGGCTACATGTAATATGTTAAGTTAAAATCATTAAGAAATCAACTTAAGTTATCTAGAGAGGTATAAGAAATATCTGGTTTGATGATATGCCAAAGACCACTCTCTACTGCGTTGTAGAGATATTTTCTGAAATGAACAGAAAATTCTGGCCCGGACAGCCTCTAAACCTTGTAATGCCACTTTGTACCTCAAGGGGCAATGCGAGGGCTAGCTTACAAGCAGTAACCAACAGAAACGTGTGCGTGCTGCACATATTGTGCATTGGAATCAGTTCATGGAAAATAATTTGAAAATGAATGTGGATTGCAGCAGTAAAGACTGTCTGAGTAAGGCATGATATAGGCTATAGAATATTGTCTTTTAGGTGAATCTGTTAATTACATCAACATTGTTTTAGTGAAACTATAGTCTAGTGTGTTCATACAAGACGTAGCTACAGCCAGATCGCTATGCCCCGGCATGCACAACTGCACTGGAGTGTTGCTTTCCACCGGATGAATCAGAAGGAGTACCATAGCAAACGCAAATGGATTATGCCTGGTGCTGACTTAAAGTGTCTAATGGACTGGTGAGTAATCTGCTATGAATGCAAATGGAATATTGACCTTGTTGGACAGTTCAAAGCCGTTCTTTTCGCCATGTATGACATTGGTTTAGTTCCTTTGTCAGTTATTATGTCACCATGTTGCGAATGTGTGTTCTGTTTTCTGTCGGGTCATCTACAGCCACGATCACACAGAGGTTGGCTGCCTTGGCCAAAGAGATTGGCTGCCTTGGCCCAAGTGTGACATTGACGAGTAGTGCGCAGAAGAAGAGCACATGCCAGGCGCGCCTTGGGTAATTAAAGGAAAATAATGGTTTTGCTGGCGACGAGTTTCTAGCGGTGCATCTGTGTGATCGAGGCCTACCAGTAGCTAAATGCCTATCAAGGCTATGCCCTGTTTTTTGTTTTTTTTTGTCATCTGGCATACGGTCGCTGCCTCTGGCTGTTTTCTTGTTGATGTGGCATGGGAATATTATGAAATAGAAGTGTTGCTGGCTCTCACTGTTTTAGCAGTTTTGTTACTTGGGCTATTCTTGCCTTGATGTTATAAATAGGCTAAATCACTTTTGTAGAATCTTGACTTCTGTGTGTGTTAACATGTAAGTGTATTGACTGAGAAATTGGCAATATGAGCAGACCTGAGGGTGAACTAACACCCCACAATATTCCGGTGAAATGCTGACCTCTAATGGTTTGGAGAATATGGTCATTTTATACAGAGCCTATAAGTTTTGTTCTACCGGTAACATCCATTTGTCCGAACTGTAGTCACATTTTCAAAACTCTAAACACAATTGCCACAACCAATCACGCAACAGTTCATGACCATACCTTTAACATAATTCATGTTGTTTCCACACAATATGCAGTCAATTAATGAATTTATAAAATGATATTTTCTTTACAAACAAGCTTACCCAATACCAAAATGATGGCTCTTTCTTGTTTTTTTTTTACAAATGCTTGCACACATGTCAGAAATTTAGACCTAATGTTCAAAACTGTATATTGTATATTAAGCCTCTACTTCTGCAACAACTATCTATATCTATATATCAAAATCTATATTGAAACGGCTGATAAACATTTCTGAATGAACATATCATTGAGGTATGGCTTGAGTTATTGTAATTAGTGTAAAATATATCAATCACTGTTGAGTCTAATCTCAATCAGAGACATGTAATACTTTCATATATATATATAGACAAACACAAAGCAGTAAACAATATTGCGTGTATCTAGTGTCTGGACAAGGGAGATGGATAGTTGGACCAGGGAGAGTAAGAGGACCAGGCAGAGGGATAGTTGGGCTGAAACAACTGAGAAGGAGATAGGGCAAGAGGAGTAAGAATGCTTGGTGGTGTTCCAAGGAGAGCATACAGTCATAATGAAGATTGTTAGCCTGGTTACCAGAAACAATATTCACTGTGAATATGGCCACGCTCCATTGGGAAGTGTTCAGTCGTCTCCTACAGGGCGTAGACCTCTGGTTACAGTCATTTTGAAATTATTTGACAGCCTTAACAACTGTTTTGGTAACCTCATCTAGCTCTACCACCATTTAGAAACACTCTTGACTCCAACGTCATCTCACTTAACCCACTGAATGGTCCGCCAGCAGGGTGGCTGTGAAAACGCTAATGCTATACTGTAATCTCAGCGAAATAAATTGAGCTGAGAGCAATAGTCGGGTGTAGCTAGGCTAGAAGATGCTATAGATTACTGTAGAACAGAACTGCATTTTTGTTTCTTACACTTCTACCCCTTTTGTTTTGTCTCACTAAAAGTGGTATTTGACATTGACAGTGGCATTTTGAACCAAAAGCCACATAGGTTGTATTATTTGTTGATCACTGGCTGCAATTTCATGTTGCTAAAAAAGCTTTTTATTCTGCAAATGTTTCTTTTCTTATTCTACCGTTTACAGTATAAACTTTATAGAGTATACACTTTATACTGTAAAGAGTGTGAGAATAAAGCATAGGTGACTCATTCACTCATTCACATAGTTTCAAAAATGCACGCATTAAGTAAAAAACGTAGTGTGGTTTACAGTAAAAGGAAACTGATTTACAAAAAATTAATAAAAATACAAATTCACACTGTCTGTACAGCAGGTAGATCTGAAACATGAAAAGTAGTGCAGTTGTAATGCCATCAGTCTTTAGTATTTAGGGAGTAATTGTGCTATGGTTGACTGTATATATCTCTTAGAAAGAAAATGTGTGCTAGTGTTTTGACAGAATGATGCGATTTTGAGTCAGTGTTTTGATAGTTAGTGTATGTAGATGTTTTGCATTTTTAAATGTAGAATAAGTTTTTAATTAACAATTTAGTATTTGGCTAATTGTTTGAGGTAGGCGTGTTGCTGAGTTTTGGAACAGTATCTTCAGGTAAGCAGTTGTTGATTAAAAAAAAACATGTGAATTCAAATGTCTTAGGTAAAGTTGACATTTTGAGATGTAATGTATGTTAAAATAGCATCTAGGCCCTGTATGGGTACATTATGTCTTTAGTTGACCATATAACCTGAGAGATTGAAGTTTGCACTGTACTGTACATTTATCATTGACATACTATACAAGAACTGTCAAATTATGATTAATTAAGGATTACAATTGAGATGAGTTGGTACATTTGGAATATGCTAGTAGATATATTGAAGCTAGCCAGCCAAGCACCCTTGCTAGACCAGCATAGTGTAATCTCACTCTGTGGGTGCCATTTTTACTGTGCAAAAGCTGCTAAAAAGTTATTTAACTGTAACAAATATAATACCGACAGCATTGAAGGTTGAACTAAAAATTCAAGCCTACCTGTGACAGTGCCACATCATAATAATATATAATTACATTTTGTAACAGTTGTTTTGCACCTGTTGCAAGGTAAAAGCCTTGTTTCCCACTATTTTAAACTCTATAAATCTGATGTTATTATGCATTGTGTTTCTCTTGCCTAACCTGTGAGTCATTTCCTGTCAATATACATGTATTTGCGTTTAGAAATAGAATGGTAATTACCTAGCTCTGTCTGTCTGTATGTCTTCCTGTGCATGCGTGTGTGTGTCAAATAAAGTTTTGACAAAGTTGCAGACCTCCCACTACTCTATTAAGACCATGTTTAAGTTTGTGCTTTTCCAGGTCAAATAATCTACATATGTGTGTATGAGTATTTGTGGGCCATGTCTTCAGCAGTAAGGTGTAGGTCTCTCAGCATACGTCTATCAAAGGAACTCTGACAGGTCTGCAAATAGCTTTAGGACATTTCACTGACTGTAGCTCTACCGCTATAATGAGTTTTAATGTACTTCATATCTTCAAAAGGCCAGTCAAGAAGAACACACTGTTTAACACAATACTTACATTCTAATTCACAGTGCATCAAATACACCAGCATAGTTCAGTAGATTAAAAGGCATGCAAATGCTGATTTAAGATGCAGTGCCTTAGGAATGTCATGAGTTGATATGAAAGGAGTATTGTATATGTTTGGTATTGGCCATTCTTCCTGGAAAGAAATACTGGCAAAAAATGGAAATTAGATTATAATTTTTTTTTTTACCAGCATGCAATATTGTGTAAGCAGTGAAACGTCAGTGGTCATTTAAAGGTATAATCAGCTATTGCAATCTAAATGTACGCTAATACACTTTTTGTCAAATTCAACAAAAACCTCTTTGCCTTTTCGCTATCTTACTGTTCTCTGTGCATGTTGAAAAAATAATCAGATTCTTCTACAAATCCCTGGCTCCGTAAATAGTAACATAAACAAAGGGGCGAACACCGCTCGTATGTACATAGCCGTAGCACCACGCTTTGCTTCACAATGTATTTCGATGTTTTGATTTGAGCACGAAATTAGCAACAATTACTGACCCTGCGTTTAATATAATGACACACATGAGCATTACATTTCCAGTAACCTTCTGTTGTGCATCACCCTTGATATTTTGCTGTCCCCATTGATTAAACGTCAGGGGTTTGCCCGGGCTGCCGTTACTCTGTTCTATGGCAAAGAAGTGTCAGAATGGGTCAAGTCGATATGGGACATTTTTTGACAGTTTAGCTAGTTAAGAGTGATTGAAGCCCTCAGCCCGCTCAGCTGTTGAATTGAGATGGGGGAAAACAAGTGATGTGAACCTGATTGGAAGCTGCCTGCTGGCATCAGAGTACAAGAATGGTGATTAAAAACACATTATGGCAAAGACAACATCTGGTGGAGCGTTGATGGCATTAGCATGGTTAGCTGAGCAGTAGCATAGTGCCACATTAGCAAGGCTCGACAGGCACAGAAGATGACACAGTGTTTAAACTGCACTTAAAATCCTAAAAATGAAAAACTGATTTAGTTGAAGAGCCGCAGAGGCACATTAACTTCACATTTGCTCTCAAAGATGGTGCCAAATGAACAGCAAAGCCATTCTTCTCATTGCATACAATGGAATTATTCAATGGCTGAAAATGTACTGAGCAAGCCATTTTCTGTATTGCTTCTATAATGCCAATCTCCATAGAAACACTATTATTAATATTCTGACTTTTGTAAAAGTCATATTAGAATTACGAGATGCTTTTATCCAAATTGGCTTACAATGAGGACAATGACATATATTAATGAGAGGGTAAGGGTTAGCCATCATGTTCAATAATGCTTATAGGTACAGTAGGACCAGGAAAGAAGCTTAAGTTCTTGACCTGTCTGCAGGAGGAACTCCCAGACCACTTGACCAGTCTTTAACTTGTCTGTATATACACTACCGTTCAAATGTTTGGGGTCACCCAGACAATTTCATGTTTTCTATGAAAACTCACACATTCTTTCCTCAAATG
>JAODTR010002950.1:0-34948 GCA_025399935.1 Amblyopsis rosae
TATATTATATAGCCTCTCATTCATAATGCACCTGTCATTAATATAAATCTCAAAGTGGTCGTTAACGCTCTTGCGTACTGTTGTACTACTCTTGTACTATAGCATGTTTTCAATGTGCAAGTAAATGGATTCCCGCATGCACAGTATCTGCAGATGCTTGGTAGGGAGATCTTAATCATGAAGGCTGAATAATCCACACGCTGGAACTGTTTTATTGCTTGAAAAGTAGTTTTGAAGAGTAAAGAGTTATATACTGACATTTATCTATAACAAATCAGGCAAATCTATATGTTTACGCTGGCTTGGGTAAACAAAGGAAGCATTTAATCTTATAAAATAACTAATTCAACCTAAGAAATAAAAAATCTTCCCTCAGATATGGCCATGGGTGTGCTTCCGCATCATTTGTCCAAGCATAGCAGGATTCTCCGTGACCGCTGAGACCAGATGTGCGTTCACATTTGGGAATTGAGGATTTTCTTAAATCTTTGAATGAAAGTTGAATGAAGTTGAATGTTTGTATAAACATTCAAAACAGAGTCAAACTGAAATACGTCTAATGTCCATGTGCTCACGAGAATGACCTGAAACTGTTTGCAAACGTTTGCCTTTGTTTGCCATGTGTGAACGCACAGCATCACTTGTGTGAAATCAGATGCGCTTCCATTTTTGTGCTTCTAACTTAACACTCGCCTTCAAAGAGTAAAACAAAAAGCTGGAACTGATCTCTATTAGCAATGCGGAATCTGTATGCTAGAATACCCAATTTTTGTTCCTAGCCTTATGAAGGGTGGGTCATGACGGAAAGGACAAGATCACTGGTACAAATGTCCAAAATGGGTCTTCTCAGAAGGGTGGCTGGCATCTCCCTTGGAGATAGGGTGAGAAGCTCAGCTATCCGTAAGGAACGCTATCCGTAAGGAGCCCCTACTTCGTGTCGAAAAGAGCCAGTTGAGGTGGTACGGGCATCTAGTAAGGATGCCCCCTGGGCGCCTCCTTTGGGAGGTGTTTGAGGCATGTCCAGCTGGGAGGAGGCCTCGGGGAAGACCCAGGATTAGGTGGAGATATTATCTCCACACTGGCCTGGGAACGTCACGGGATCCCCCAGTGCTAATGTGGCTCGGGAAAGGGAAGTTTGGGGTCCCTTGCTGGAGCTGCTGCCCCCGTGACCAGACCACGATAAGCGGATGAAGATGGATGGATGGAGTCTTAAAATTTAATTACTTACAGTATGTTGACATGTACGTGTGCGCGTCAACCCTGCAGGGGGCGATCCAGCACGGACTGAGCAGTGACCTGGACGAGACATCGGACCTGGAGGAGGAGAGGGAGCGTCCAGAGGTGGGCTCAGAGAGCGAGAGCAGCACCTACGGAGCTGCCAAGAAGAAGAAGAAGAAGCCCAGAGAGAAGAAAGAGAAAAAGCCCAAGAAGAAGAAGAGGGAGGAGGAGGACGATGATGATGACGATGACGATGGAAATATGAAAGTATGTTTCACCCAAGGTCAGGAAAAAGTATTTAAGACGAATACGGTGAGGGACAGCATCTGTCCATGTGTTTGACCAATGGACAAGCACATTTGTATTGCTTCAGTTGGGTGAAATGTCCCCCATCGTATAATAGGTATATAAATATCTTATAATTCAATGGTAGGACTAAGAATGCTGAACTTATTTTGAAAGATTTCACAACATGTAATATAGTTTCCTTATGGTAAGAAACAAACCTGGCAAATGTGGACCCAGGTGTGATATCATTTCTGGATTGTAACCACTCATCGGACAAATCCTGCAACACCATCTACAATAGAACGTTCAGCTTGAAAGGAGAAAAGTCTGTCCAAAATGACAGCTGGAAAATTGATTGATGTGGGGGCCTTTAAAATCGCTGGCTTTTATCTTTTTAGCGTACAATCTTGGATTAGTATGTATGCACTATTCATTTACATGTCTCTGATCTGTATCACCTTAGGAACCCAAATCATCCAGCCAGCTAATGCAGGAGTGGGGTCTTGAAGATGTCCAGTATGGCTTCACAGAAGAAGACTATAAAACCATCACCAACTACAAAGCCTTCAGCCAGTTCCTCAGGCAAGTATCCAACTCCTATCTGGGTTTTCATCCTCAGTGATTCCGCTGCTGCCTCGTGTTGGCACTGTTCCGCGCAGACAGGCCCGCTACAAAACCTCCGCAGTAAAACTAGACTGCGGTGTGGCCGGCAAACACTGCTCTGTTTGTCTGAGCTAACAAGCTCTGCTGTGAGTGTAACGAATCTATCTCACCTGGGGCCGGCTGGCTGGTCTCCTCTGACAAAGTGTATCTTAATCTCCTGCCGTGCCCCTGGTGAGCAGTCATTTGCTTTCTGGACCCTCGTGACAGCCCAGAGGCTGTGGGACTTAAAGCCCTGACCCCACTATTTGTTACAGGCCAATGTGCCAATGCTCGAGCTGTTACCCGACAAATCTCTGACATGACATGCACACAAGCAGGAGGGCTAAACACAGCGGGGCAGCATCGGCAAATCAAGATCCACAACCTCCCCCACCCCCCCTCCTTATCCTTGTTGAGGGAGTACAGAATTACACTAACAGCAATGGAGCGCGATACAATAATAACGCCTTTGTTGTCTTGTACACCCCCCTGGTTTCACTCAGGCCGCTCATTGCCAAGAAGAACCCCAAGATTCCCATGTCGAAGATGATGACAGTGTTAGGAGCCAAGTGGCGCGAGTTCAGCGCCAACAACCCGTTCAAAGGAGCATCTGCCACCGCTGTGGCCGCCGCTGTGGCTGCTGCTGTGGAAACGGTTACCGTGGCGCAGCCCATCTCTGTCTGCGGCAGCCATGCGGGCTCTCAGCTGGGGCCAATCAAGAAAGCCAAGACCAAAGAGGGGAAGGGTAAGGATTACCCTTACGCGCTAGGCTAACGACTGAGTGTTGTGAATAGCAGCAGTTGGATTCACCTAACTGTGGTCTTTAATAATGTGCAATGCAGGGCCAGGAGTTAGAAAGAAAAGCAGGGCTGTGAAAGAGCTGAAGAAGAAGTCCAAGCCGAAGAAGACCAAGTCCAAGTCGGGCCAAAGTGGCAAGAAGAAGAGAGCCTCCTCAGTATGTCACCTCTTCATTATCCTCCTGTGTGCTGTGTGTTTAGGGCTTGATCAGGAGCAGGCGCAGATGTGCTGTACATGCAGCATAGAAGCTCCATCCATTCCCTTAGCACACCGTACTGTACCGCACTGTTAAACACAACATACAGTACCGTTATCACAACACACACATGCTCCAGAAGGAGGGTCACATGCAATGTCCCTCTCCAATTAGCATAACATATATGTTAACATAGCATAGCATAATTAACATAACATATATGCTAATTGCACATAAGCGGATATAAAAAAAACTGCACTTTTTGATTTTGTATGAATCGTTCCCATACCCAAACAATAATAGAGAAATGTAACACAATCACTTTATGCCCCCCAATAAATGCATCTTGTGAAACCCTTGGGGGGTCTTAATCCACCGTATGAAAACATAACGTATTATACCATATTCTACTACACTACACACTGTGGGAATATGTACTGTGCCCTCTAATGTAGTGCAGTTTTATTTTACTAGCTGTGTGTCGTCTCCAGAGCGAGGAAGACTTCCTGGACGAGTCTGACTTTGATGACATCAGCATCCACAGTGCCTCTGTGCTCTCCGATACGTCGGCGGTCACCGCTAAGAAAAAAGCGCGGCGTGGGCGTAAAAAAAGGAAAAGTACGTACTGTGTACATCGTCTACCTTTATAAGCCCCGTCTGAAGCCTTTCCTTCTCCCAGCCCTCTCAGCTGGCGCTGATTGTTGGGTGCGTTTGCTTTGCCTTGCAGTGATGTGCCGAGTGCGTGCCCAGGGGAATATATTGCTCAGGTGCTTCTCGTCTTTTGTTCAGAAGACTAACCTAAAAGAAGAGTATTTGTAACTTGTTTATGCCACATTTGTTTATCTGAAAATAAACAGAGTTTTGCAGGAGATACACTTTCAAAGCGGAGCCTTTCACATCACAGTGAGAATAGCTTGAGATGCATTAAATAAGTGAGTTGTAATACTGAAATAATGTAAGCAATAGATGTCACAGCAATGCGACATGCACTCAATGATGCATCCCATATATTTCGCAGTGTAACCTAAAAAAGATTTTATGCATATAAACTGATCTTTCTTATCTTATCCGCAGCTAATACTCATTGTCTCTTGCTGAGCTTCATAATTTTTCCCAAGGGATTTTATGAGAATCGTGACATACTGTAAATCTGTGTTTAGTCTCTTTTGGAAAAAGAAGAGAGATGCCTGAGTAACACATATTTTCCTTTTGAATGTGCTCTCTTTCAACAACACACCCATACTGTTGACCTTTATTTACATCTTTTCAATCTGTCAGTTCTAACCCATTTATCAATAAGACGTTCTGTGATGTTACTGTCCCTGATGCCATAACTCACAGGCTTTACTATTGGCCTGTAAGCTTCTCCACTGTAGCAATTGACAAGTCCTTATCTGACCGCATCCTGTACTGTGGACTCTAGAGGAGGATGGCGATGGCTACGAGACAGACCACCAGGATTACTGTGAAGTGTGTCAGCAGGGAGGGGAGATCATCTTGTGTGACACCTGTCCCAGGGCCTACCACCTCGTCTGTCTGGATCCCGAGTTGGAAAAGGCTCCCGAGGGCAAGTGGAGCTGCCCGCACTGTGTAAGCCGCTTGCTTTCTATGGAATTTCACTGGGATTATCCTAATAAACACATTTACACGGACGCTAACGAGGCATTAATATGCAAGATGTTCCAGCGTCACACATCTGTTAGCATACAGTATATTAACACGATGGATTCCTATTGCCAAGGTCTTATCCTGTGTTATAAAGAAATTAGCCGGGCATAGAGCCATCCTACACTATTTACTGTTGGTTTCCTCAGGTTTGATTTCCATGGTAATATTCTGGATAGTCTGTGCATGCACAGTGAATGCTGTGAGTGGGCACAGTGGTACACAGAGAATATTGCGAGTGGGCACATAAACATCTTATCACATATCAGACCTTTATTAGCTGTGGCTGTGGCTGTGCCGTGCCGTGCCATGTAAATTCTTATAAAATGCTGTTGTTGGATGAAAATAACCACCAGTCATATGATTAGATGGGCTGTGTTTACGTCCTTACAAAGGTCTCCAATACGCACAGTGACGTTGTTACGTTTAAAGGGATGCAGGGGCAAATTAGTGTAAATAAAACTGACTTCAATGGACAGTTGAGGCTAGTAGGCTACAGGCTGCTAACATACAAGAAAGCAGTAAGCCGCACTCTCTTGCTTAGCAATGTACTGAAGAGAGAGAGAGAGAGAGAGAGAGAGAGAGAGAGAGAGAGAGAGATTCATTGTTAACCACTGACATGACTCATGACTGGTAACAAGCAACTGGTAACGAGCCACTGGTAACGACCACAGCAGGTTAAAAATATTCCCAGAATGCTGTCTCTTTAAAATGTCATATGAATATTATGATTACCTGCAAGCGAGCGCCAGTAGCAGATACGTCCTAAATTTAGATGCTGTGGGGTTGGAAGGATGTTTGTACCAGCACACTTCAGTTTGGAGATCGTTACACATGTTTTATAAAGTCTCTGGACAGGTTACAATATGTAGGATATAGCCTAATTTACGTGATATAATCTAATATCACCCCAAGCCGATCATTCTGGTGCTGACGTAACCTACGTATAACGAGGTTATTTTCTTACCTGCCCACAGGTGGTTATATGTGCGTGTAGCACTAAGTAGCCTAATGCTATTGTATATCTGTTGGAGCCATATTTTGTTAGTCGCCCTATAGATCGCGCCGCCACTGTCTGAGTGACAGCAAGGAAGTTTAACAGCCTTACCACATCTGTCCTAATTGTTGCAATTTAGCTTCTCCCATTGACATGGCCCCACCCCCTTGATGCTGATTGGCTTAAATTCAAATGTTTATACAGAAAGAAAACATTGGCTGTATAGAGTTAAGGGCTCAACAGTGTCCTCTTTATCGCATCGGTAACATTTCCTGAATGCAACATGTCTCACAGGAGAAGGAGGGCATCCAGTGGGAGGCCAAAGACGAGGAGGACGAGGAAGAGGAGGTGGCGGGGGAGGAGGAGGATGACCACATGGAGTTTTGCCGGGTGTGTAAAGACGGAGGTGAGCTGCTGTGTTGTGACACCTGCCCGTCCTCCTATCACATCCACTGCCTCAACCCACCCCTTCCTGAGATCCCCAATGGAGAGTGGCTCTGCCCGCGCTGCATGGTGAGCAGTGCCCGCATTGTGATGCTGGAAGCTTTTGTCTGAAGCCTGCATTTAACATTTTGCACGGAAAATTACTTATTCAAGTATAGAGGAATGCTGCGTTCACATGGAACACAGCAGATGGCAAACCAGATATCATGTTAGTGGACGAGAGCAGTACGACAAAATTAGTTGGGCGGCATGCTGTCCGAAGTTACAATTGTTAAGCTTTTTGCCGTCCTCCGTGACGAGAAAACATTGTTAACGAGAAGCTAATACTTATGGTGCAACAACAACACGTACAATACAACTGTAGATACAATACAACATAGCTACATAGAACATGTGCCACTAAAAAATTGTATTGAAAGTGTTTTTATTAAATTGTTTGTAAACAATGCCACATCACAATAGCAACTGCCATTCCGTCTGACTTTTTTGCCTTTCCGTCCAGACAGTGTTTGCCGTCTCCTGGTTTGCCGTCTGCCGTGTTCCATGTGACCACAGCATTAGAATCTATTGGTTAAGATGTGTTTATGCTACAAGTGGTCATATACATTTGCCGTTGACACTTGACATCATTATACGAACAATTATTCTGCTCAGAAACACTAACAAAATCGTATATGCCGAGCTAACAAGCTAGCAAGAAGACATTCACGCCTGTCTCCTGTCACCTTCTCCACAGTGCCCTCCACTCAAAGGCAAGGTGCAGAAGATTCTGCACTGGACATGGGGAGAGCCCCCGTTGCCCGCCGAGCCGCCTCCCGGCCCTGATGGCAGGGCTGCAGACCCTCTGGTCGACCCCCCGCTGAAGGGCCACCCCGAGAGGGAGCTCTTTGTGAAGTGGGCCGGCCTGTCCTACTGGCACTGCTCCTGGGTCAGCGAGCTGCAGGTGAGACATCAAGCCTGCGCCGACCTCTGTTTGAATGAGCCGTCTGTCCACTGAGCAGTGGGACCCTTGGGCTGCTGTTGCAAAAGGTGTCTGAAATGCTAGTTGCCAGGTAACCTCACACTCGTATGGAATGATCGTCCCTTGATACGTTATACTGCCGTCACAGAAGCAAAAATTGAACTTTTTGGCAAATTGGCCAATTGCTGATTTAATTTAATTTATTTTTAAAGGTGATAATATATGTAAAGCGTTATTATAGCTGGAAACAACAATTTTCCATGTAAAGATATATTGGATATAATTGTAAGTCATGAATGTCATCACACTTCCTCTGTTTGTGTTGGAATCCGAAGCTGGTGCTATTACATGACATCAATCATATAGCTACACTTTAAGCTCCTTAACAGTAGGGCTGCTCGATAATGGAAAACATTTTAATCATGATTATTTTTGGCCATAATTGCAATCACAATTATTTAATATGATTACTGATTTACTTTGGAAAGATTTAGCATGTATTGCAGCTAAAAAACAGTGAAAGAAAGTTACAGTGAAAACACCTTGAACTGTGAAATGTTCCTTAATACCTTTCACGTTGATCTTCAACTTTCACCCCGTGAGGTGCGAAAGTGTGCTTGCACCTGCCATTCAGAACACAAGACAAAAAAATAAGAGTTTACTTTCAAATTTGCAAAATAATCATTTTTTCCCCCGATTATATTGTTTTTCTAATTGTTAAGAGCCAAAATTGAAATGGTGATTAAAATTATATTAATTGCACAGCCCTATACTAAACAGGTAAGTCCACAATTGCATAAATCTAAAATGATCCCTTATAAAAGTTGACCTTGTATCAGAGCTCTGCCTGTTTTTGCCATAGCATTTGATTAGTTTCTCCGTATTTCATTTTCTTTGTTCTTTAAGTACTTTATTTAACTTTGAGCGTTTAATCAAACATCCACCAAGTCATTGGCGAGATTACACATTGAGACTTATGTGAGTTGCTGCATTAACGCGTGTAAAATGGAGCATTTAGCTTTGCCTGCGTGGTTCTGTAGCTGGAGCTGTACCACACGGTCATGTACCGCAACTACCAGCGGAAGAACGACATGGACGAGCCTCCGCCATACGACTACGGCTCTGGAGAGGAGGAGCTCAACAATGAGAAGAGAAAGAGCAAAGACCCCCAGTATGCGCTGATGGAGGAGCGATTCTACCGATACGGAATCAAGCCAGAGTGGATGATCATCCATAGAATACTGAACCACAGGTAGAAGCACAGTCACGTGCATTGTACGTACCAATGTGTTTGTAAGGCAGGTTATGAAACGTCTAGTGTTGCTGGGCATTAAACAACAACCTTGAACTAATTATTCTTACGTTTGATTGGTACTGGTTGATTTTGTTGCAGCAATTAAGTGTCCTGTGTTCAGAAAGTCACCCCTGCTTGGATCTTGTTCTGGTTGGTTGGATGGTGGTCCAATTGTCTGCGTTAGTGTTTAGAATATCACGTCAAACGTTTTTTTGTTTCAATTGGTTCAAGGTTGTCCAATCACCTGCTAATTATTTGATTGACACCTATTGGCACCGCATGGCTGGCAAACGGTTTTCATTCGAGAGTTTCCAGCAGAGCTGGCAAAACTGAGCTGTGAAAAAGTCTGTAAGTCTATAGGTGTTATGGAGTGGGATATCGTAGTGGCGTCAAGATATATCTGCTCGCAATACTCCATTTGTACTCTGTGTCCTTTGTGTTCTTGTAGTTTTGATAAGGATGGAGACGTGCACTACCTGATCAAGTGGAGAGACCTGCCATATGACCAGTGCACCTGGGAGGTGGATGATTTTGACATCCCTGAATACGACATTCATAAGGCTGTCTACTGGGACCACAGGTTGGTTGGTGCACGGCATCCATAAATGAGCTCATGCTGATATCACACGTCGCAATTTGTAACCCGCTGTAAGGTTTAGCTTTGAAGACAACCAGGATAAATGACCTGGGCTCGGGGGCCTGGGGGAATCCTTGGGGACCCATTACAGGCCAATACATTACGAGGCACGAGTCAATGGTGCTTCATCCTGTCTAGATTCTGCTGAAGCCTTGTAAATATAGTTAAGGTGTCTCTTCCTATGTAAATTTGTGTCAGTGTTTCCCATCTGTCTTTGAGCCCTACTCTCTTTGCTTGTGCTATAAAATAAACAAAGGCATAATGCCCCCTCCCCCTTTCTTCCCTGCACTGCAAGCTGACGTGTGGATTTATGTTATAGGGAGCAGATATTAGGAGAAGACCAACGCCCCCTGGTGGTGAGGAAGGGGAAGAAACTGAAAGACGAGCACCAGAAAAGGGAGATCCCACCTGATGCTCCCATCATAGATGTAAGTTGACATGTCATGTCCACCTGCATACGGAGCAGTGGAGCCAGGGTTTGCATTGTAGTGTCGTGTCCAACGTCTATGGGGAGACAAGCACTTCTGCACTGAATCTGTTACAGCAACGTTCTCCAATATGTTTTATTTATTGTGTTCTCATATTCTGATTTATGCTGTTGCAGTGAACCACTGTCTTTCTGGAGTCCATGCATGTCTTTACAATCATAAAGTGCTTTGGTGTTTTCTATTCCTAATTCCCATTATTACTGGTTGAAAAAGCTATTATGTTTAATTGTTAATTTTATGTGTAAACAACATAATAGTGGACGGATCACCACCCATAACCAAACATATTATCATTCAGAGATGTGTAATTGCTATCATTTCAGCATGCATTATTCATTTTGTAACTAATTACTTAATGTATAATATTCTATGCTCTCTCACCATCAGCCAACCATCAAGTTTGAACACCAGCCATGGTACATCAACGCCACAGGGGGTACCCTGCACCCTTACCAACTGGAGGGGCTGAACTGGCTGAGGTTCTCCTGGGCACAGGGCACTGACACCATCCTGGCTGACGAGATGGGTCTGGGCAAGACTGTGCAGACCATAGTGTTCCTCTACTCACTCTACAAAGAGGTGAGGATGGTTGTTATTTGTACATTTTAAGGCTAAGGATTCCAGCACAATTCAAAACATTATCGCGCCACGGTCCTCCGCGGGCGCAGCCTCACACAGAAATGCATTGTGAAGCAAAGGGTAGTACTACGGCTCTGTTGATACGAGCGGTGCCCACCTCTTTGTTTATGGTACTAGTAACGGAGCCACGGATGTGTAGAATTATCCGATTCTTTTGTCAACACACACAGAGAACGGCAAGATAGCGAAATACGAAGAAATATTTGTTATGTTATTGTATTTGTAAAAGTATATTAGCTTACATTTAGCTAGCAATAGCTGATATTAGCTTTAATGGGGGTTTAAACCGGTCCTGTCTTTTGTTTCCCTTCAGGGTCACTCTAAGGGGCCCTTCCTGGTGAGCGCGCCCCTGTCCACTATCATCAACTGGGAGAGGGAGTTTGAGATGTGGGCGCCAGACTTCTACGTGGTAACATACACTGGGGACAAGGACAGCAGGGCTGTCATCAGGGAGAATGAGTTTACCTTCGAAGACACTGCCGTCAAAACGGGGCGCAAGGTCTTTCGCATGAAGGTAAGCAAGCAACAGTGCACCTCTGTTAGTGTTTTCACAGTCACGGGCCTGCTGCGGGATACATACCGGTAGAAGTATTTTCCATTCAGGGTATAGTAAATACGAGATTTAAACATTGAAAAAAGCATTTGAAGAAAAAAAACAAAGAAAAAAACATCTGCATGTTACTAAGAGGTCCTGGTGTGGACATTTTCAGACAAATACAACTAAAAATGAACTGGCATTTTGTTGACAAAACATTTCATACGCTTTTAAAATTATAGCGTTCAAAATACTTTGATATCTTAAAACGTTTCTGTCCCCCCTTCTATTCCACTATATTCCCCCGCCCGCAGAAAGACACTCCCATCAAGTTCCACGTGCTGCTAACCTCCTATGAGCTGATCACTATAGATCAAGCCATACTGGGCTCCATCAACTGGGCTTGTCTAGTGGTTGATGAGGCCCACAGACTGAAGAACAACCAATCAAAGGTAACGCTGCATTCCTGCAACGTGCACTGCACATTAATGGGTGCTGTCTTTTTGAGTAATTACAAATGAGCTGATCCAACGTTACGGTTATCACTGTAAATGAGAAATTATAGGACAATTAATTATAGATTACAAATTAAAGAATACATCAGCCATGACCCCTAAATTAACCTGCAGCGTAATGTATGCTTTGCTTACATTGGATGACTTTAAGAGCGCTTTTAAACTAACACTCTCAACACACTTTCACATTGGACGACTGTTGGCCATAAGTCACACGGTTCTAACATTTTTAACTATAAATTATTTTGCAAAGTCAGGCAATCATGCTGCATGCATCCCATCTGATAAATGCAATATGACCATGATTTGACGGTGGCATTACTCTTATGTTTCTGTGTTCTTCTGTGTGGATCTAACTGATAAAGTGTTGTTTCAGTTTTTCAGAATTCTCAACGGGTATAAGATCTATTACAAGCTGCTGCTGACAGGGACTCCTCTTCAGAACAACCTGGAGGAGCTCTTCCACCTGCTCAATTTCCTCACACCAGAGCGCTTCAAGTAAACACTCCATTCCTGCACCCTTCATTTCCATATCAAGTTTATTTATAAAGCTCTTAATCACATTACAGTCTCAAATGGTTGCACAGGTGCACATTTCACATGGAAACAAACAATGCCATCTTCACCTGTTAACAAGGAAAAACATTTAAACGTTTAAATCTAACAATATGCATTCATTCACCCCAACGTCATCTTTATCATCCACCTATCCATCCATCCGTCCATCCATCCACCCATCCACCCATCCATCCATCCATCCATCCATCCACCCATCCATCCATCCATCCATCCAAACATCCACCCATTCATCCATCCATCCACCCACCCACCCATCCACCCATCCATCCATCCATCCAAACATCCACCCATCCATCCATCCATCCACCCACCCATCCATCCATCCATCCATCCATCCACCCACCCGTCTATCCACCCACCCATCCATCCATCTATCCATACAGTGTACCTATCCATCCATTCTTGCCTCATCCAAAGGGCCCCATTATGACTGCCCCTTAACACAGCAAAACAATATATCATGTTGTTATAGAATGTAAATAACTGGTCTATGTTTTTATGAATAGTCTGTCATTATACAGTATTTACGTAAGTACGTACGTATATACCGTAGGTAGGAATGAAGGAAAGCAAATACGTAGGTAGTCAGACCTCTGCCACTTCACTTATATTGTCTTTAATGGACGTTCCCCTGTGCAGCAACTTGGAGGGCTTCCTGGAGGAGTTTGCCGACATCTCTAAGGAAGACCAGATTAAGAAGCTCCATGATCTTCTGGGGCCTCACATGCTCAGGAGACTGAAAGCCGACGTCTTCAAGAACATGCCAGCAAAGACGGAGCTCATTGTACGCGTGGAGCTCAGCCCCATGCAGAAGTATGTACAGCAGGTCCCTTGGGGAAGCTGTATTTAAAACCAGCATTAGAACAATCTGCTCTACTCTTCCCCACTACAAAGCTCATCTTCTCTAACGGCCCCCGCCTGTGAACTCTGACCCACAGGAAATATTACAAGTTTATCTTGACGCGGAACTTCGAGGCCCTGAACTCTAAAGGCGGAGGTAACCAGGTGTCTCTCCTCAACATCATGATGGATCTGAAGAAGTGCTGTAACCACCCTTACCTGTTCCCTGTGGCAGCTGTGGTAAGACTGTGTGATCCCCACACCCCTGCCTATTGGATCCATTATGTTGGACATCTCATAACAGACACATTTCTTGTTAAACTACTCAGAGAAAAGCCTGTGCGACCAGAGCGTGATATTGCCTTCAAGAAAACAGTGTTTGGAAGAAAATCACCTTTCGGACAAATATCGAGACTTTGAATATTGAAAATTTAAGCAAAATCACATGAGAGGGAGTGTTATACTGAATATTAACACGGCTGTGATTCGGTCATAGGTTGAGTGCCGAAGATAATATGAATATATAATATAATATGAATATATACTGTATATATAGGCTATATACACTGTATATATATATACCTGTATATATACTGTATATATACTGTATATATATCTATTTAAAAAAAATAATTCCCCCAACTGGTGTTAACCCCCTATTCTTTTGGAATTATTAGCTTTCCAACACCCAAACGTTGTACATTAAGACAGCCTTGTTAATTTCTCAGGCAGCTCTCTAGCGCCTACTGAAAGACAAATGTACTTGGGTTACTGTGGCACAGGTGTTCTTTGGCTCCTTGCCCGATGCACAATCTCTGCCCTGCCTTTCACAACCTTCTGTAATATTCCTATAAATAAACAAGGCATATAGACACAGCTAATTGCAATATTTATACCTCTAATGCACAAGGCCCGAATGTCAGCATCCACTCATGTAAGTTTAATCAGAAATACACACAATGGTAAGGCATTCTGTATTATGTACTGTGGGGGTATACTGTGAGCTATAGACAAAAAATGATGCTATAAAAAATGACATAATTGCTCTATAAGGTGTAACTACAGTTGTGATTGCTTATTTGATCAACAGACACTTTTATCCAACTTACAGTAAGTAAGTAAGTAAGTAAGGGGTAGGGGTAACAGTTAGCATGTGTATTTCTCCACTTGATGCCTGACGTCAGTTAACTAACATGTCTATGTATTAACAGGAAGCCCCTGTGTTACCCAATGGTTCTTATGATGGCAACCAACTAGTAAAGTCCTCGGGAAAACTCACTCTACTTCAGAAGATGCTGAAGAAGCTGAAGGATGAAGGACATAGGGTTCTCATTTTCTCACAGGTAACAGAAAACATGAAGTGACAGAGGTCTCAAGTCACTTTCTATATTAAATAGAGAAAGTGACAAGATGGTTTATTTGTGAAGTATTAGTTTACTGCTACAGACATTTCTGCACTGCATTCATCTCAGTGTTATAGATTTGAATAATATGTCATCTCGCTCTCATTTAAGATGACAAAGATGCTGGATCTGCTCGAGGATTTTCTGGAGTATGAGGGCTATAAATACGAGCGTATCGACGGAGGCATTACAGGAGGCCTAAGGCAAGAAGCCATTGACCGCTTCAATGGTGAGTCAGTTAATCTAGCTTATTCCTACTGTGTTTTTCTTCGCTCGCTATCTTTTATTGTCATCCGCTCAGACCCCTTACACACACACGCACGCACACACACACACAGACGCTGACTCTGCCTGTTGGTTTGCACTGCAGCACCGGGCGCTCAACAGTTCTGCTTCCTCCTCTCAACGCGAGCTGGAGGCCTTGGCATCAACCTGGCTACTGCAGATACTGTCATCATCTACGACTCAGACTGGAACCCTCACAATGACATCCAAGTACTGCCCCCCCCTTCTCTCTCTCTCTCTCTCTAACTCATTCACTCACTCTCACACACATTCTCACGTGTGCACACACACACACACACACACACACACACACACACAAACAAACAAACGCGCACGCACACGCACACACACACAAACAAACACATGAATATTCCCCCTCTCACTAAAGCTGCGTTCACATGGAACACGGCAGACGGCAGACGGCAAACCGGATATCACGTTAGTGGACGAGAGCAGAATGGAACAATGAGCTATGGCCGGCAACGGCATACGACAGTTTGCATTTTACTGCATTTACAACCGGTCATTGGTAGCTCCCACACACAGAGAAAGAAATCAACAACGAGACGGTAATACTTATGGTGCAAAACCACCACAGTACAATGCAAAAATGATTACATAGAACATGTGCCACTAAATAATTTGATTGAATATTTTTTTTGATTACATTTTTTTGTAAACAATGCGACATCACCATAGCAACTGCCATTCCGTTGGACTTTTATGCCGTGCCGTCCTGAAAGTGCTGTGTTCCATGTGAACGCAGCATCACTCACACACGCCCACGGGAATATTGTTGTGCTCTGACCGTCTAGTGATAATTGCTGTTATATATTTGGTTCATGCCGATGACGTGATCCTGCTAACACATTGCTCTTTCTTCACCCCAGGCGTTCAGCAGGGCTCACCGCATAGGCCAGAATAAGAAAGTGATGATCTACCGCTTTGTGACTCGAGCCTCGGTGGAGGAGCGCATCACCCAGGTGGCCAAGAGGAAGATGATGCTCACCCACCTGGTGGTCCGTCCTGGCCTGGGGTCCAAGACCGGCTCCATGTCCAAGCAGGAGCTGGACGACATCCTCAAGTTTGGCACAGAGGAGCTTTTCAAAGACGAGATGGAGGCAGCTCGAACCATGGGTACGTTAATGTCTTGTCTTTCTGCTGTGCTGTTAGACTCTTACGTTTTTGATCTGTTTATTAATCCTTACTAGAAATTTGACTATTTAATAGGAATTTGCCTGAGATATGAACAAAGTACAGTTAAAAATCTATATAGGTAGAAGAATAATTGAGGCTAACCATTTAAAAAAAAGCACGTCATTATGAACTATCACTTGTTTTTCCAGAATACCCTTTTGACAAAAATCCTCTTTCTTTTTCAGCAAAGAAAGGCCACTTGTTCTGCAAGCCTCTGAACAGGAGCTTGTCGTTGCCAGGGGACAATAAGGATGGGGAGGAAGGCAGTGTGATCCACTATGATGATAATGCCATCTCAAAGCTGCTTGACCGCAGCCAGGATGCCACAGAGGACACAGAGATCCAGAACATGAATGAGTACCTGAGCTCTTTCAAAGTGGCTCAGTACGTGGTCAAAGAGGAGGACGGCGAGGTAAGAACCTAACCATGGATGTTTTTTAAAAACTCTTTGGTCATTTACCCTTGAATTGCAAAATGTTTACCCTGTTTGGAAGAATATGTTCGGATCAAGTTAGGTCAATTAAATCACATGCACACAAAGTGTAAAATTGATTGTTCCGGAATATTTTTTCAATCCAAATCAACTCATTATTAATACAAAACATGGCTACCTACCATTTACAATGTGCTATGAATTAGGCCGTAGATGTACACAATATTAATTTCCATCTGATCTCGTAAATGACACCAATGTTGTGCATGAGAAACAATTTGGGCCGATAGAAAGGTATTTATAAAAGTGATCTTTGATTGAAGTATACTTCCCTTTAAATTGCATTGACCTAGTTCAAGGCTTGGTGTTATTCTTCATACCAGCGTTTACACCACTTTGCCTGGTTTCATGAGAACGTACATACATGTACAGGTCTATGTCTTAATCCACAGGAGGAGGTGCAGCGCGAGATCATCAAGCAGGAGGAGAACGTCGACCCGGACTACTGGGAGAAGCTCCTTCGCCACCACTACGAGCAGCAGCAGGAGGACCTGGCTCGCAACCTGGGCAAGGGCAAACGCATCCGCAAGCAGGTCAACTACAACGACACGACCCAGGAGGATCAAGGTTGGCCCTGCACGCCTTCCCCAGGACACGCACGTGTCACTGGGGGCTCAGTGTTGTATTCCATTCCAACCCATATCAGAACAAAATCTAGAACAGGCAGATTAAGTTAAATGTGCTTACTAGCACCCCTGGGGGCACTTGGTGTTACTGCAGGGGGCATGCATCAGAAAGTAGACACTTCTATGAGAATAATAATAAAATAAAACAACAATTTCCCTCAGTAATTTATGCCTTTATACTATGCCTAGAAATAGAATACTTAATTTGCTCCCCTTTTTAATTATCTGTCTATATTGGCTCATGGGATTAAATTTGATCTTTAGAGATCTTTCATACAAGATTCTATGTGACATTTTTATAAATGTATAATTTATATTAATTTTATTACATTAACTATATGTTATATAGTATTTTCTTTTCATATGGGTACAGCACTCAAACATTGAAATCATTTGTTCCACCTAAGGCAGAGTACACATCATATAAAACATTAAATTAGCCTCAAAGGTTATGTGTTGGTGTTCACAGCCCACGTGAGGACATTTATAATGAATACACATAAAGTAAAGAATATATTTCACTGTGTAAGGTGTGTCAAGGTTTGTGATGTTTCTGTGTGTATTTCATCAACATGTATTATAGATGCCATGGTTTACATTAGCTTTCAAGGCTGAGCTTTTCATAGTTGTATCAACAGTAGCTTCTGGATTAGGAGAGTAAATAGGATGACGTTGGATCATGCCTAACGACACACTCAGCGATATCAAGTGTTGTCTGCCAGAACAGTCACCTCTCCCCTCATTAATTGGAGGACAGAGGTACTGCCTGCATGCTTAGCAGAGGTGGTCTGTAGTCGTCTGCAGTACCATGGCTCCCCCAGGTGGCCACCTGCAATAGTGTGAATGCACTGTGCTGTTTCTCTCTGATCTGTGGCTCAGAGTGGCAGGATGATCTTTCAGACAATCAGTCCGAGTACTCCGTGGGGTCCGAGGATGAGGACGAAGATTTTGAGGAGAGGCCTGAAGGTGGGTTGCCCCTGTGTTGTGAGAGCCTGCTACCAGCAGACATCGCCCGCACTGAACCCTGATTGAACACACATCCCATAAAACTATAACTGAAAACCACAGCCATCTTGACTACTTCACATACGCCTGTGTCTATTGACCCTGGATGAGATGTGGGTGAGGGGTGCGTCTAACAAGCGCCTGTGATGTTTTTGCTGTAGGTGGACGCAGACATTCTCGTCGACAGTTGAGAGGCGAGAAGGACAAGCCTCTGCCCCCCCTGCTGGCTCGCGTTGGGGGGAACATCGAGGTATGACGGGAGTTCACAAGCATTGTTCACACGAGGGTGTAGGACCTTACACCTTTCCTTTATGAAGCCTGTCGTTTACAGCTGACATAAACAGCTTTATAGCGTACCTTGTACTCAGCACTTCCAGTGGATTTCCAAACAGCGAAAGGACCAATCAAACATTAGGTTATTGTGAATTTAATATACACATGGGCATTAAATGGTCTACAATGGTATAGCCATAATGTTCTTAACGTTCATCATGCATCTTAATCTAAATATGCACATGTAATCATGTTTACAATGGGTATAGCCATGGTTGGCATCTTTCATGGTCTGTAAAAGGCAGTAAATGAGTAGGAACGCTACCTGGGTGTATGCGTATTTTGCTGTCCTGCTCAACTTGTGTGAGATGTGTCACTGGGTGTGCACCCTAAACACACACACACACACACACACACACACACACCCAGTGACTCACAGCACACTGGTTGGTGTGAGTACATCTCATAAGTGTCCATCTTAGAGACTGTAAAGCTTTTTTTTTTTTAAAGCACTTCTTTTTTTGTCTCGTTGATCACTGAGGCCTCCAGTTCATTGTCAGTGCTTGCTAATCAGAACACCTAAATCAAACGCACCCATAATTAACTGTATTATATACTGTTATCCTACCATGACAGGTCTGGGAATAGGGTCCATTGCTGCACCTGACAAGAGCTCTAATCGGCCTATTACCTCCAAGACCTGCCTGGCCTTACAGTTTATTTCACAGCCTTTAGTGTTAAAACTCTAATCTTTAGATAATTGAAATCATGGAAGATTGAAGGGTTTATTATGTTTGCCAGATGTAGTGATGTGTGTGCTTTGACCTCTGCAGTGATTATTTGAACCCCATTGTAGCCTTTTTATTGGGTAACACATGGAGCATGATGAAATTAATGAACCTGTACTACATACTTACATGTATGATGCATTTCATGTCTTGTCAAGGTGCTGGGTTTCAATGCTCGCCAGCGGAAAGCCTTTCTCAACGCCATCATGCGTTGGGGCATGCCTCCTCAAGATGCTTTCAACTCCCATTGGTTAGTCAGAGACCTCAGAGGAAAGAGCGAGAGGGAGTTCAGGTTGGTTTATTTCTGAAACTCTGGATGTTTTCATGTTAGACTGCAATGCAGAAATGTTTTCTATGGAGTTTTCTATTGAGCACGGCTAACTAGCTTTCCAAACTCTACATCCTGAAGTAAAAAAATGAAATTAAACTTAAAATGAAACTTGCAGTAAAGCTGGCCAACGGCATCATCAGCCTGCTTTTGAAAGCAGTGAAGGAACCTTGTGAAGGATTATCTAGCCCGAGGCAATGTCCATCGTGCATGTGGTCTAAAAGAGTCTAGCTTATACATTTAGCTAGTTATTCTAGTCACACCCAATTAAAAACAAAGTCGTGGTACAGCTGAAGTCAGTGTAAAAGTAAGATTTTTCTCCATGTTGCCTGACAAACAGGGCCTACGTGTCTCTGTTTATGAGGCACCTGTGTGAGCCTGGGGCAGATGGAGCAGAGACCTTTGCTGATGGAGTCCCGCGCGAGGGTCTGTCCCGGCAACACGTCCTCACCAGGATAGGAGTCATGTCCCTTGTCCGGAAAAAGGTACCAGCCGCTAAGCTAGAAGATCTTTGACATTTTCCGTAGGATGAGTCGGCATGTGTGATGGGCATAGAGACGGAGTGTAATAAAAAATAATGCACACTATGTACACAATACACACATAGTATCACCCAGAAAGGTTGTCTTTTCCTGAAAGATAATTATTTGGCTTAACTCAGTGTAGCTCACTAAACACATATTCCATTTTCTTTCACGTTGGGTTATCTTCATGGTCAGAGCTGTAAAATATGTAGGAAACCATGCCAGTGTAAGGCAAGGTACTTTATTTATATACTGTAGCACTTTACATACAAAAGCAAACAGCAAGTGTGAACTTAAACCTTTTTAGTCTGTATTTACAATAAGTCAGTATTGTCAGTGTTTGCTGCATAGTAACTAAATGCTGCTTCTCCAAATATATTCACAACACATACAGTATCTAACAGACCTAAATGACGTACTAAAGATGGTTTGTTTGCAAGCCATTCATTAAAAACAAGCAGTTGATCCAAGAAGAAATGGAAAATAGAAAATGTTTTTCTATTAATGGCAATGAATGCACAGTGTGATGAACCATAATCAGTGTTTTAATACGTGTATGCACATGCTCAGAGATAATAGAACAAGATTTGAAACGTAACAAATAATAATAAAAAAGCTGATTTCAAAATGAAGACCAAACCATCTCGGCAGGTTCTGACCCTCCGTTTGAGAGCCGCTCATGCGATGTACTGTGTACAGGTGCAGGAGTTTGAGCACGTGAACGGGAAGCTGAGCTCTCCAGACCTGATTCCTATTGGGATGGAGCTGAAGAAACTGACCGAGAGTCTGTCCTCTGACCCCAACACTCCTGCACCGGCCAGCCCTGTGGCCACACAGCCAGGCAGCCCGGTGCCGCCAGGTCAGAGCCCAGTATTTGTTTTGTGGGTTCACAGCAGAGGCATGATGTGTTCAACCCCCAAGTTAACGTCATTAGTGTTATGGGTGGAGTCAGATGCTGGAGAAAGATATTGATATTTGAATTCAACGTCTAAACAAATACTACCTCTTTCTTCAGTACTCTCTCAGAAGCTCCAGCCCCCCACCCCACCCTTCTACAAAAGCAAGTCAGGTCTGAATTACCTCAAGTACAGTAACTATTTAATATCTTGGAGAGGAGGCAGGGGTGAATTTTAAATGGAATGATCAAATTAATACATTTCATACAAATGTTTTGCCATAACATTAAAGTTACTAAAAACCAGAGTCAAGTCTCAAGTAAATAAGACGGTGACTTTGTTTCCCACCAAGTTAAGTGTCCCACCTCTACAATACGCTCTCACAAAAGTGGCTTGGTGGTGGACATTTCAGAACAGAAGGAAAAAAAACATTAAGTCTTGTGCTGTTGTGTTGTGCTGTGATTTCCAGAGAAGGGCGAGAGTCTCTCCGGCTTCCCGGAGGAAAAGGAGAACCAAGAGCAAGAAAACAAGAAGCTGTCAGAGCAGGACGTGAGTGTTTAATAATTCTGCTGTTCTCCAGCGTTGACTCCACCTTGTCTCTCTCGCAACGCGTCAAAACGCCTTTTAACTTATCTGCCTGTCTGCCTGTCTTGCTTCTCCGCCCCACCACTTCCCCCCGTCGACCCTGCCCTGAACGCTTGTCTCTACCAGACTCCCGCCAGCGCGGAGATGGACGCGGCACCCGAGAAGATGGCCGACGGTGACGAGACGAAGGCCGGCTCGGAGGAGGAGAAGGATAGGACGGACTCGCCCCTGACGAAGACGGAGATGTCGGCCCAATCAAATGAGTCTCTTGTGAAGAAGGTGGAGCTGCCCTCTGGTCAGAACAAAGGTGTGTGTGTACGTGTTGATGGGGGAGATGACGCCCGGGATGCTAGTCTTGTCGGTGTGTTCTGCTATGTCAGTTCATGATTTCTCCTGTCCTCAGCGGAGCCTTGCAAAGACACGGAGAGATCCTCCGAGAAAGGGGATGTTGATTCGCCCTCGGCAAAAACAGAAGAGAAGGAAAATAAAGCAGGTATCCTTAATGCAACAAGGAACCATTGGATGCAGCTGGTAGAGAATGTGCTATTAGTGCACAAATGGTTATTCTATATGAGAACATCAGAAGTGAGTTCAATAACGACCTTATTTTAAACATTTCTTTGAGCCGCAAGAACATTAAACATAATATGTTTTAATATTTTACAGCATCTGCAGACGATGTAAAGATTGAAGATGCACCAGAGGGTCGGTTAAACGGAGATAAGGACACCCTGGATGAGGTGGACGAGAGCAGGAGGGAAGAGAAAAATGGATGTAAAACCAGGTTCATGTTCAATATAGCAGATGGAGGTTTTACAGGTAAGGAATGTAAAGCAGGCCCTGATTGCATGTTTAATGCGTATTGAACACGCACTAGGCTAGACCGTAAAACCCATTTTTACTTAAAGCCATAACCTGGGGACTAAGAAATACACAATCTCAGGCCAAGGGGCTCTGCCTTTTATTCATTGATAAGCAACACTGTGGCAGGTAGGGGGCTTTATTGCCTTATGCCTGGCCAGTTTAGTAATGATTTTTGAGGGAGCAAAGAAACACACCCTAGTTAAACTACCTATATGAATGGTTTGACTAACACTAAAACACAGGCTCCATGTTTTTTGGTTTAATATCAACGTGGCTTCCTTCGAGGAGAGCAGTGCGCATTTCCATATATATATATTTTTAGTTTAGTGAAAACTATAGTACACTTTTGACACTTTCATTTTCATTTTCAATTTCATACAAATACAATATAGGATATTAAAATGCTAATGTTTGGTCTAAGTCTAAATACCATTCAAAACTTGAATTGTGTCCCAGTATGTTCCTAATGTGCTGATATTCCTCTTCTAATGCAAAGATAAAGTCCTTTCCTTTATTGTACAACTGCATAGAATTGCACACCCTGTGGCAAACGGAGGAGAGAGCGGCCCTGTCGTCTGGGAAGATGTATGACATCTGGCACCGTCGCCATGACTACTGGCTGCTGGCTGGCATTGTGACGTATCCTTTTCCCAGTTCTGGAAAAGAGACTTCTGGAGTGGATAGCATGTATAGCAAGCATGTGTAGCAGCTGTAGGTTTCCGCCACACGTGTCGTCCTTTCCTTAACCAGGGCTGCATTTCAGACACGGTTATGCTCGCTGGCAGGATATTCAGAATGACCCTCGCTACGCCATCTTGAATGAGCCTTTTAAGACAGAGATGCACAAGGGCAACTATCTAGAAATGAAGAACAAGTTCCTGGCTCGACGATTTAAGGTGACATTTTATATATATATATATATATATATATTGTAACGGTTTAACTGTGAACTGCAGTAATAATAGAAGAAACGATGCGACAGAAGTATGCTTTCCCGCACTTTTGCTTCTCATTCATCTCTGGGTCTACCTGTTGAGTGACAATCTGATCGCCTTCTGCTCTCTTTCCTCCTTCCTCGCGCTCCAACGTGTCCGTCAAGCTGTTGGAGCAGGCTCTGGTGATCGAGGAGCAGCTGAGGAGAGCGGCCTACCTCAACATGACCCAGGACCCAAGCCACCCGGCCATGGCCCTCAACACACGTTTTGCAGAGGTGGAGTGTCTGGCAGAGTCCCACCAGCACCTGTCTAAAGAGTCCCTGGCCGGCAACAAGCCTGCCAATGCGGTGCTGCACAAAGGTCTGTCATCAGGTTAAGTCAGCTTTATTTCTATTGCAGTCCAACACGCTACAAAAGGCTTCCATGAAGACATCCATGACTTAGCACAGGTTTTCTCAGTCTTGTCATGTGTTTTGAACACACTGCTCTTACGTATCTGTTGGAAAACATACTTTTATAGCCCCTATTGTAAAGTGTTTTTGAATTGTGGGCAATTGGAAAATGTGTAATTTAGTCAGATCTAAATACATTTTAATCCCAGGTGACATAATGTCTTTGTTGTAACCAATCACCTTACACCCACTTCCAGTCAGATGCAACAACAACATAAAAAGAAAAAACACAAATCACAAAAAGACAAACCCAGGATGATGGGAATTGTGTGAAGTATCTGCACATAGAAAGTAGACATATAACTAAATGGTCTGTCAGACCTACGGCTGATTGTCCACACTGTGTGTGTGAGTGTGTGTGTGTGTGTGTGCGCGCGTGTGTGTACGGCTGACTGTCCACACTGTGTGTGTGAGTGTGTGTGTGTGTGTGCGTATGTGCGCGCGTGTGTATACGGCTGACTGTCCACACTGTGTGTGTATGTGTGTTCGCGCGTGGGTGTGCATGTGTGTGTGCGTGTGTGTGTACGGCTGACTGTCCATACTGTATGTGTGTGTGTGTATGTGTGTTCGCGCGTGGGTGTGCATGTGTGTGTGTGTACGGCTGACTGTCCATACTGTGTGTGTGCGTGTGCATGTGTGTGTGTGTGTGTGCGGCTGACTGTCCACACTGTGTGTGTGTGTGTGCGCGTGCGTTCTTTGTCTTGCAGTGCTGAACCAGCTGGAAGAGCTTCTGAGCGACATGAAGGCAGATGTGACGCGGCTGCCCAACATGTTGTCCAGGATCCCTCCCGTGTCGGCCCGGCTTCAGATGTCTGAGAGGAGCATTCTTAGCCGCCTGACTAGCCGAGGCAATGACCCCGCGCCACAACAGGTCAGACACAACATGGAGGTGAGAGGGTTGGAGCTGCTGGAACAAGAAATGCAGTCCTGTCTCTAGATCCACTTTTTATCACTAATAGTAATAATAATCATATTAATAATAATCATAATAATAATGAAACATATTAATACCATATCTGGCTTTGATTTGTTTTTGTTAGATTCTCTGACACGTTTATGCAGTTACCTACCTGAGGGAAGCAATGAATGAATGACCACACTGCTACTATACCTAGATGTATGTGTTTTCACCTCTAACATCAATGTTCACACCGGCAAATCAGACAGGATTTTCCAGCCTATGTTCTGGCAGCACCTGATCACGAAACATGGATGTCTGGTTTGCAGCACAGTGGTTTTAGCCCAGCCATCTTATTTGCCATGCATTCTAACCATGTTTTCCTTTGGTTGCTATGCCAACTGTTGGCAGTAACCATGGAGATAGCCTGCTAATCTTTCTTTCCCTAGTCTTGCTTTCTGTCTGTATGTCTGTCTGTCTGTCTGTCTGTCTGTGTGATGCAAATGTTTCATACCTTGTGCATTAAACAACAGCCTTCCCTGAATGTAGCCGCTCGCTTCATTATTAATGGAGCAGCATGTGTATGATTCTGTGTCGCTGACAGCCCTTCACCCAGGGAGGGTTCGCCTGCTCCCAGATGTACGGCAGCAGCTTTGCCGGGGGTTTTAGAGGTCCAGGTGGACAACCCATAATCAACTACAGTCAGATGCCCTTAGGACCCTATGTCAGTGGTAAGGATAAACTGTTTTAACCTTTACAGTTTAGATGGCTACCTTCTTTCCCATTAGAATGTGTTTGAATGAAATATTGTTTAAAACTGGCCCCAAAAGTATTTTATTCCTGCACTAGTGTCCTCTAATGGACCCCCACCCCCTTCAAGCCATCTGGACAAGAAGTCAATGGACTCATTGAGAGATGTGGCCACCCCTGACCTCAAATCAGGCAAACCCACTGATGTCATCTGCATTGAAGACTAGACTAGACCTGCTGCCCTCCTGTAAGGCTGGTCTGAGGTCAGTAACACCCAGGGACAATGCCACAAGCTCTTATTTTTTCCCTTTCCCAGTGGTCAGCCCTGACTTGACTTTGAATGGAACCCTTAGCCTGAGGAAACAAACATTTTACTATTGCAAAAGTATCTATCTTAGCAGTTGCACTTTTATCGTTCAAGGATCCAACCAGAAGCATTTCAGTAGATATTCGCTTTTGTTACATATTTGCCAGAGAGCCGAGGATTAAGTGGTGAAACGTCTTTCTCAGCCCGGTGCTACAGAGCTTCTCTGTTCGGGAATGCTGGACTCCCAGAAGCTCGGAGGCTCGACACCAGGGCTTGTTCGAACCTTGGAATGTGTGCTTTGTTTAACGCCGCCCCGGATCTTTTAATTGACTCTCTCCCTGTTGCTTTCATCGACCTGCCCGTTCATTATACACTGTGACAGTACCCTAATGGAACCTGATCTGTAGTGACGCAAAAAGAAGGCTTCGGTCTCTGGCTAACACATTATTTCTTCTTTTTCTGTTTCTCTGTTTCTTTGAATGAAAACCTGTTTGGTAATTTTTATTGTGGCTAGTTGGCTTCTGATTTGAAAGTATTAATTGACAAAAATGGTGTATGCAGTAGCTCGATGTGTTCTGCCTCCTCCATCTCAAAAGACTGCCACCTGCTGGTGTTTTGGAGCAAGTGGTCTCTTGCGGGACTGCAGATTAATTAATGCAGCATTCGCCAACCAGTGATCACAATCCACTTATACTGTACATATTGAAAGAGACTGCAGTTTATTTTACCTCACATAGGTCCAATGAAAGTAAAAAATTAAATTGGGTTAGCCTTTTGTTGAAGCCCATACAATGAAGACCGAAGATGGTGAAACAGTTTATAAGAATATCAGTATTTCTGTACATGGTACAATATTAGACTTGTCTTTCTGCAATTGAATGTTAGCACTGGATGTTGAGTATAACATCACAGCCGTTGTCAGGGGAATGCACTATAAACAGGAACACTTCTGGCCTAATTTCACAAGCGAGTTATCCTTTAACATCAGGCCAAACTCCAAACAGTGCTGGGTGAACAGTGTAGAAGATATTTTTTTGTTTTGCCATATGTCCCAGGCAATACCCCAGTTCCCTTTTATGGTAAGAAATGAATAATAAAAATAAGCGCTTATGACACTTTGTCACCTTACAGCTTGTGTTTGTCATGATGTGAGCATCTTTTTTGCTAATCTTTCTGTTAAGGTAGATTTAGAAATGAGTATTTCAGTCATTATTGCTTTAGTGCCATTGGAAGGGGTTCCACCTGTACAAGAACTGTAATGATCTAATATGATTTGTTATTGTGGCATTGTGCGTTTTTCTCCTCCACTGAGGTACTGTTTGTGGTGTTACAAACAGCTTACGTCTCGATTTATAGAACTATTTGTATTAGGTTTTAAGGACCAGTGCTGCATAGCAGTCTCTTCTTCTCATCTGGTTTGTTCAATCATACTGGTTTTCTTTGTGGGGGTGTTTTCTGCTCTTTTGCTTTACACAGTGCAAGGGCACACCAGCATCATATAGATATTGAATTCATTCAATTAATGTGCTAATGTGTCCTTCTTTTAAAATGACATTAAAGTCAAGCTTATTATATTTACTTTAAATATAAATTATTTGCTTCAGTGTTTGTATTCAGAGTATAAATCTTGATAGAATTGTTATTATTTCTTTCCCAAAGACCAGAGGCATTAACTGCTTGTATTTTTGCCATTACTACAGCACTTCTTTAACTGTGTCGTAACTGGGCTTCTGATAGGACCATTTTTTTTATTTTTTATGAACTGATTTCTGTTGTGCAGGAATGGTGAGGGTATTTTTTTCTCTTGTCGGACCACTTTAAATTGTTGGGTTGGATTGTTCTATTTTGAGTTTTACTATTGTGTTGTAAACGTTTTGCCTGCTGTCTCACAGACAATTTGTTACATCTTTGCAAGATTTGCAGTCTTTATTAAAACATGAACCCTAAGGTACACATCACTTTTTTGAGCTACTGTTTAATAGTGCTCATTAGCACTATTTTGCCTAATGGATATATATGTGTTGCATTGATTACTTGACATTTGTTAGGTTGCTTGACAAGAGAACCTCAAAAACCTGTAAATACATACGAGATTATTTCTCAGAGATACAGTATGTCCATCTCATCTATGTTTATGTACCAACTGAGAAAAGTGAATGTCTTGCAGGGTAGTGTTGCCATAGAACTGCAGTGTGCACAGAAACATGTGCATCAATCAAAATCATGTCTGTTTGCCTTTGGAGTGCTGACCTTGAGAAGACATTGAAAACACATTGCTCTGATGAAATGCAATCAAACCGAAGTCAGTATGAATGTAATGTCTGTTAGGAAAAGAAAAGAAAAAAAATCTGCCTAAATATTATAAATATGTTAATGATATCTATGTGCGTGCTTAAAAACAAGGCTTGAAAAGCTACCAAAAGACCCTGGTTGCGCGTAGAAACGTTTGTACAGGAGAGGGCAGTGGTGGTCGGACTGCGTGGCTATGAACTCCAAGCAGTGTCATGGTACTAATATTTGTGCTGTAAAGCAGTTGAATGAAAAAATCGTGAATTGTCATCTTTCAATTTGTATTCTGTGTATTTGTTCAATGTGTTTTAATAAATCTTCTGGACAACAGTACATGTGCTTTATTGCTCCTCTTTGCTGGCATGAGTAATAGAGGAAACCATCGGACTGAGGCTTTCAAAATGACCCTTGTTCTGCAGGTATACTTTCTTACCTGCAGTAAGGTGGAAGTGAATGAACATGATTAACTGAGATTGTTTGAGAATGTCACCAAGTCATTAAAGTAATGTGACCTGGCAGACTACTGTGCTCTATACACAGTTACCGCCAGTGTGCATCAACATTGACTCTGTAAATGTGATTAGAGTGTGTAATAAAAGCTTGATTCCATCAGTCAGTGGTCAAGCTACAACACAGAGCCATTCAAACACTGATGCCTAATGCAATGGTAGATGAAGTTCAAATCTACATATTTAGAAAACAAGCTTTGCTTATAGCTAATGTCCAGCCATGGCAAGACATGCCTCTTATACCTTTAATCCCACCCACTGTATCTGAATATTGCATCCTCATTGGTGCAAATACTGCCCCCTATGCTCGCATTGGACACTTACGGGACTCAGGCGCTCTGCCATTGGCCGGCTGTGTGTGTGTGAGAGCCCTCAGCCTGGTTTGTGCTGCTGTGTGGGAAGCAGCAGGGGTTTGGAGAGTGGGTGGAGGGACTAAACCAAAGGAAAGGACAAAACAGACTGACGGGGGGAAGGACCCTTGTAAAAGAGAGGAATACGGGGCGAGACAGGGAGGAACAGAATACGCGAGAGAGAGAGAGAGAGAGAGAGAGAGGGAGAGGGAGAGGGAGGAGGAGGGAGCAAAGTGGAGTTACCTCATCCATAGCAAGCCCTTGCACACCGAGCTAGGCAGAAGTTGTGGGAAAGTAAACATTCCTGGAGAATTCCTCTCTCTGTGTTCTGTCACCTCTGCTCACCGCCGGGCTGAGAGATGTGTTCGCTCAACCTGCCAGCAGTGTGCTAAAACATGGAGTTTATGAGAGGCTGTCGGGACTACGTCTCACTAGGGAGTGCTTGAAGCTCACCGAAGGCAGTACTGCAGAGGCCAAGGAGGTGAGAGGTGTGTATTTACTGTCATTGACACGCTGTCCCTGTGCTCTTTATGTCGCTCTCTCTTTCCCCCCTCTCTCTCTCTCTCTCTCTCTCTCGCTCTCTCTCTGTCTCTTGTCCTTCCCCCTAAGCATGGTTAGCATGCTACAAAGCAGCAGCTTTGTCCATGGATGGAATTGGTGGGGGGTTGCTGTTTTGTTCTTCAATTCCTCAGTGAAAGGCGAACAAGGGGTTGTGTGTGGGGGGGGGTGGGGGTGGAGGAGAGGAGGAGTAGGAGGAGGAGAGGAGAGCAGAGCAGGCACCCGGGTGGCCTCGTGTGGGTACAAGCCATCACGGACGGTTTAACAGGAGTCTACCGCAAGACATGATGGCACAAAGGCCATGTTATGATAGCAGCAGTTCCTGAGACAGACACCAGGAAGGATGAGCTATATTTGCTGCTGCTCTCTCTCTCTCTCTCTCGCTCTCGCTCTCGCTCTCTCTCTCTCTCTCTCTCTCTGTCGTCGCACATGGATTCTGTACAGTGCTCTCACCCACACAGCTCCAGGCTACAGTGCTAAAATAGAGATTCCCATTGGCAGCCGCTGCTTTTACCATTCCAGTTAGACGGTCGCTTCCTGGAGTACAATAGCCCCTCCCTGGATGCATTTCATGCTGCCTCATCTCAGAGAATAACGGGGGTGGAAGGGGTGGGGGTGAAGGGGAGCCAAAGGACCTCTGACCATCTCATTTACATTTGTGTCATGGTTCCCGGCCCTCTTGCCGGATGTCCCATACACTCTGTTTTGCAATGGGCGTAGTGGGATCTTTTTGGGCACAGTGCAACACTTTGAACTGACATTAGCAATCCATGCATGTTTTAGCCTAGAGCCCTAAACCAGTACACACAAAGGCACTATTAATGGGACCCCACCTTACGCACGCACGCACGCACGCACGCACGCATACACACACACACACACACACACACACACACACACACATACATACATACACACTTGTTAAGACATGCCTTCATGCAATCCTTGTCTCATGATGAACACATACGTTTTACACGGAAGGCATGCTTGCGAAAGCTACAGAGCATCTAGACATGATGCCGCCCACTAATTTCTAACTAATTTCTTCTAGAAAAGCAATATTTAATTGTCAGGAGGAATGCTTGGAATCAGGGTTATGTTTGGAAGTTGAAGCTTATCTTTTTGCTGTGTGACAAGTAAATACACCTCCCCAGATATCTTCTTATTTACTTCCTGGTTGGGAGTTACCCGCTCAGACTCCCACGCTGGGAATACCCTTGACAACACTATGATTAACTGTGTCTTACCTCACAAACAATGTGTTAAGACAGAGAGAGGCTCAGTCAGGCACATTTCAAGCGGACACATTCAGTTCTGATGTGGCTTGACGCAGCACGCCCACACCATTAGAACTGTCACTCATACTAACTGAATAGGAATGCAATGGAGCGGAGGTAAGGTCTTGCTACCTGAGCCTTTACAAAGAGAGCCTACATCAAGCAAACACACCGTCAAAGCTCACAAGGTGGCTGTCTTCACCCAATAAAGAGGCCACTGGTCAGCTTGATTACATTTATTTTGTCTTGATATTTTCTTTAAAATATATATATTTAAAGATCAAAGTGTATAAGATTAATACATGAGGAATATGGGGAGGTTAGACAGAGAGATACTTTAAAAAGTTGGTTGATCTTTGCATATAAAAACATTCATACATCATTATATACAGTAGACCGAAACAATTCAGTATCAAAATTGAAACAATAAGGCATCGCCCTCTAATAAAAGATATCTCTTCTATTAGGCCGTAATTCTGTAGTTCTGTACAAATATCAGGATTTTCTCACATAAATGAGGCCGATTGTCTGAGAACATTTCAGGACGTTCTGTTTTTTTTTTTCTTTTCAATATTTCCACAGCAGTTCACTGTTGTGTTGAGGGCACAGATTGCATGAGGAGGTGTGGGATATTCACGTGTCCTTCACTGATGTGACAGTGAAGGCACATCAGTACACCGGGACACATTATAGAGCAGCTATCAAAGGGCAGTTCAAGGCCAGACTGGCTTCCGATTCCCGAATGAAAAATGCAGTCTTGTCTATCTAAACACTGCATAACCAGAGGGCAAATAGTAAAAAACTTCTGTTTCAAACATGCATAGATAACACTTATTCTGATGTGTTTACAGTGTGAGGCTTTTGGTATGCACTTCTTCCAAAAAATAATCTGAGGTAAATTGTAAAAAAAAAAAAAAAAAGTATGACACATTGCTCTAAAGCGGGATTCACAGAGCCTCTGGATTATGCTTAAATCTTAACGAATCAGTGAAAATGCCTGTGACTAAAGACTCCCACTGAGACTGTTATGCCATGTTGACAGCCAAAGGAAGACGTCCTTATACTGTGAAGTATTAGTAGTTCTCAAATTGGCTGAATCACATTCATATCTCTTGATAGCAAGGCCTCCAAGAATAAGATAGGCAGTGGATGAAGAGCCAGCGGCTGATTTGTCTCTGGCACTGTTTGTGACTTGAATCCCAGCTCTTTAGTCCTTGGTGAGATGGATTGTGTCCCACGCTTAAATAAGACAAGGCCTTGAGCAGTGCTGCTCCCACTGTCTTGCTGTAAGCATTTCAATGCTGTGTATTCAGTCATCACCATCTGCTGTGCCATTGTTCATTGACGTCTGTGATGTTTGCCTATACGGTCAAACAAAGACATGGTAAAGCAGACACAGGGATAGCGTGTGTAGGAGTCTTGATTCTGTAATGTATCCCATTTTCTCCTTTTAGAATAGTTTTAATTCCAAACCACTCCCAGTATATTCTATTATATTCTATTGTTCAGTATACTGAATACTATTGTTTAGATTTTGAGATGGGAAAATTCAGCGCCTCTCCGGGAACCATCACCTTATCGTGGTGGAGAGTTTTGTGTGCACCTATGAACCTGATGGCTGTGTTGTCTGGAGCCTGGTGCTCCTGGTAGGGTCTCCCAAAGGAAAAGTTGTCTCAGGGGAGGGGCCAGACTAATAATGGTTAAGAAGACCCCCATGAAGAACTTAAAAAGAGAATGAGTTACCCTGCCCGTAGGAAGCTTGTGGCCCCCATCTGGAGCCAGGCCCAGATGGAGGGCTCGCTGGCGAGCGCCTGGTGGCTGGGTTTGCAACGGAGCTCAGCCGGACACAGCCCGAAAAAGCAACGTGGCAGCTCCCTCTCCATCCTATAGGCCCACCACTTGTGGGAGGAAACATGGGGGTCAGGTGCGCTGTCACATGAGTGGCGATGAAAGTCAGGGGCCTCGAAGGACCAGACCCGGGCAGCAGAAGTTGGCTCTGGGGTCGTGGAACGTCACCTCGCGGTGCGCTTTATCACCAATCCTGTTTGTGATATTCATGGACAGGATATCGAGACGTAGTCGTGGTGGGTTCGTGGTGGGTTTGGTGACCTGGGGATCACACTGCAAAATCTGCGGCCATGGTTCTCAGCAGGAAACCGGCGGAGTGCCTACTCCTACTACGAGTTGGGAATGAGTTCTTACCCCAAGTGGAGGCGTTAAAATACCTCGGGGTCTTGTTCGCAAGTGAGGAGGCCTTGGGGAAGACCCAGGACTAGGTTATATCTCCACACTGGCATGACTCGGGATCCCCCAGTCAGAGTTTGCTAATGTGGCTCGGGAAAGTGAAGTTTGGGGTCCCTTGCTGGAGCTGCTGCCCACGCGACCCGACTCCGGATAAGCGGGAGAAGATGGATGTATGGATGGATGAAATTTCAGCACAGCTACTCTCCTAACCTGCTAGCTGTTAGCTATTCAACTAGTAGACTAGTTAAACTGTCAGGATTCAACAATCATGTTGTGTGTAATCAGTGTTGGGCAAATTACTCAAGAATAGTAAGAAGTTACTATTTACTTATTACTTCTTCAAGTAATAATATAACTTTACTAATTACTGGGTATTAAAAGTAATTAGTTACGTTACTAGTTACATTACTATTACACAATATTAAGACTTTCATTATCTTGCCCCTTTCGAAAAATGACAACTTGTGTAGCCAGCTCATTTTAGAATTGAATCCTCTTTATTTGAATAATAATTAACCTTAGGAGTCAACAATCAGCCAAAGTGAAAACATTGCAGCATCTCAAACCAGATGATTGGACAGGTTGGTTTATTTAGCCTACCCTAAATTTGCTAGGACACAGTAACACAGTAATGCAGCATTACTTTAGTAATTGTAATATTATTACTGTTTTGGAAGAAGTAATTATTTACACTACTAGTTACTGAAAAAAGCAATAATATTATTACTAGTAACTAGTTACTAGTTACTGCCCAACACTGGTAATAATCTGGCATTATCACACTCACTCAAAAATCGAAGGTTGCCCTTTTGCTCATATAATCAAAGTCACCCCACTGAACACGCAATCACACTGCAACTGTTTCTATCATAACACACAACAGTGTTAAGTTAATACTAATTCAAAAAGCCTGTAGTTTAATTCCCTCTGAAGTCCGAACCGGTTTAGAATCACAGAACCTCCATTCTTTCCATTCTGAGCCAGGCTCCACCAAACTGCAGACACAGCAAGCCAACCATGATCTGTCACCTAACCAGCGCTGCAGTGACAAATGCAGAAATAAATTCATTCTTGGGCAGAACTGAAGTTGTTCCTCCACAAAAGACGTCATTGTTTACTGGACCAAGTAGTGGGAAGTGGAGAAGTTCTGTTTGTGGTACAGAGAAGGAGACGGGATCCAGTGATAATTGGTGCTTGATTTTTTTTAACTGACATGCTAACAGACTTTGCATTCCGGTTAAATAAATTGTGTAGTCTGTGAAAAGCCAAGCTCAAAGCTGTTTTCCCGCGCAGTCGCTCATGTTCAGCCCCTTACATTTTATGCTGTCATTTCCCTAGGGAGCTCAGCAAACTGCCCTATCAAGCAAAGGAATGTTCTAGCATAGGAAGTAGTTCAGCACTAATCAAAATGCAAAGCAGATGCTGTGTTTCCAGACAGTCCGTGAGCCTGCCACCCTTTTGCAGATACATGTTTACATCATAGAAAACTCCCTTTTTAATGACCTTTTAAACGTTTTTCAAATATATAGTAAAGACACAAGAACATACAGGATGAAAAAATCAAGCCATTAAAACACATTGTACATTTTCAAATATGCATGATTTTTATCAACAGTAATAGTGGCAATGTCTAGCCTGCTGTCATAAATTATTTAAATAAATGAGCCTCTTGGTTAATTGACGTCTATGTGCATAGTGCATGCTTTAATCAGTTTAAATGGGTGTAGATATCTTAATTAATCTACCACTAAGCCTTCTCAGACGGTTAATTTAGTCTTTCTTACAGCCATATGTTGTGTTTATGGTACCAAGATTGTAATCCTGATTCTATTTATTTCTCAGTGAACCTGCAAGAGGCCAACATTCCACTGTGCAGAATTTATTTTGGTTTGCCGTTACATAAATATTCTCTCTCTGTGTTGAAATTAAAACTTTTATTCTGCTGAAGTAAATAGCAGGTCTAAAGTAACAGTATGTTGTCTACCTTTATCAGTTAAGGCAGAGAATATTATATTTAGTTTGATCAAAACACACCAAAATGAATGTGAGGTGGCTTATTGGTTTAGTGCAACACAGGTTGTCATATTTGTGTAAACAAACCTTTGGTCACTTTAAGAAATTCCTTCTCTTCCTTTTGGTGAAAATTATAAATTTCAAAATTATTATGTAAGCAACTAAATCCTACGTACAACCATTTACTTTTGCAATGTTGTAACATTATTTGTTGAATCTACTGTAAATCCAACTATGGAATGAATAATGTATGTAGTTTCAAAATCACTTTAAGTGTAGTTGAGCTGATATGTAATAATTTGTTTAGGGTTAATCTGACCAGAGTAAGCATCTTTTGGTTGTTTAGAAATATATATACATATA
>JAODTR010002951.1:0-13178 GCA_025399935.1 Amblyopsis rosae
TTGGGGTCCCTTGCTGAAGCTGCTGCCCCCGCGACCCGACTCCGGATAAGCGGGAGAGGATGGATGGATGGATGGACCCAGTAATAAGTAAAGTATTATTATTACTTTTTGAAGGAGTAATAAGTAACTAGTAATGTATTACTATTCCTGACCAACACTGCTGATAACCCACCTTAAAGTTGTGGTTTATCAATTGTTGTTCTCTCTGTATTACAACTTTGTTCAACGTGAATCAATCAGTGCGTGATTATCTCTGCATGCTTGCCTCAATCCTCATGTTCCAGATTAAACACGGAGATAACGGATGTGGTGTTTAAAAAGTTATGAGATATTCATCAGAAATAATTAGAGCTCAGAAACACATATGAGTTGTGATGGGTGACTCACTAGGCTAATGACGCAACTGTAAATCAAGCTGGTGCTTAAAGTTTATATATGTGAGCCCTTCTCTCTCATTTACCAATCACTCCCCATTTTATAGTACTGAATAAAACAACTAATGACACAGACACAGTGATTTTACGATGTTATATAAATGTGTGGTTGAATACCGCACCACGTCGGAGTAATAAAACATGATGTAATGATTCCCAGAATTCTCTATTTATGAATTTTTATTTTGAAGATCTTAAGACCCAGTTGTAATTAATAAACAAGATTGCATTTCTCCATTTATCAATTTTAAATCATGGCAGATGTTAATGTGTTTAAAAGTTCTCATTTAGAATTTAAGTATCATTCAAAAATAGAAAGTAGACCCCTTCCCATGAATTAACTTGTATTTTACCTCTTTATTAATTTAATTATAAATTATTATAGTTATCTACACACAGATGCTCATTCTTTTACACACATATATTCATTTGACATATTCAAGTGCAATACAGTTAATGGGCACAGCTACAAATAGCAGTCAGCAATAGAACAAATAACAAAGGGACTAGATTGGCAAAGCCTTGACTCCTTTCCCATTAGATTTCATGAGAATATAATTAGGTTCACTCCCATCTTTCTTGTTAAACACTTGGGGCGACCACAATTCTAAATAATATCAGACATAATAACCGTTATTATGAACAATGATATAGCTTAATTATTTCATAGTTTATGAAATAACAGCCTGTGACTGAAAGATTAAGAGAGCATGCTCCTTAAAACAGATGGAAGCAGAAATCATTTTGCTATCAAATTGTTGTTAAAATTGATATAAATATAATTTTAATTAGGTGGTTCCAGTTGGATTAAAGCAATTTAATTGTAAGATATTAACTTTAATAGTAATAGTTTTTCTTCATTTCACTGTAAAGGTAACATATCTGTACTCTACTGTTACATACTGCAACAGCATGCACCATCGACAAAGGTAAGCTTAAAGCAATTTCAAATAGAACTGCGTAAAAGAATGATCTGCTGAAAGTGAAACGATTGGGACATCTTTCAAAAACAGGTTGCAGTTACATCCAGCAGATATAGCCAATATGTCATGTTATATGGCGTGCAGCAGCAAAGTTTAAAGGCTTTTAAAGGCCCCATGGCAGGCGTACATTTCTTCCTGCGATATAACTGGAATATGGTAGGGAGAGTTGCTCTATTTATGTGAAGAAGAGTGTCCTAATATATATAAGTGTACCCAACAGTTGGTGCTGCTCCTTTCAGAAACAAGGGAAGCGCAGATACAACATACTGTACCTACCTGAAACTACCTGTTATGAATGGCATTCAGTCCTGAAGCTCCGCCTCCTTCCCCTTTAAATATCCGTGCCATAGTAAACCCCCGTTGGTTCCTTCTTCAGCACATAAGCATGTCCACGCCCCTGAGTCTCCAGGTGTAACTATCCTACACTCTTCTTCTAACATGTAACCCCTCTGTCTGATGTATATAATTTATGTTCCACGTCGCCCTCTCTAAACAGAAAGAGATTTTCTAGAATTATGTTAAATCTTAGTAATGGCCGACACACATATACATATACATAAGAACAAAAGAAAACATTATTTATTTTTCATAAGTTATTTTACTTTATAATATCACAGCACAAGAATAAAGGGTTCAAAAAGGATCACCTATAGTGCAGATGTAGACTTTGTAACGAGTAAATAGCACTGTTGTCATAGATACTTTGGCAACCCCTGTAGTCTTAAAATATAACTACACTGTGGCGATATTCACTCATGCACGTGGGAGCGACTGTTTATCAACAGAAATCACCAGGTCGCTGGTTGACATAGCATTTAAAACTTGACGCTTTCAGCAAGATGTCATCGAAACCCTACACTGCAAAAATGGCTCTTCAAAAATAATTCAGAATACAAGGTCATATTTGCTCATAATAAGTAAATTAATCTGATAATGGAAGTGAAAATTTTCTTGAAATAAGACATTATATCTGGATAGATGAGCTCTTAGGTAATTGTGTCTTATATTGTTTAGTTACTTATCTGGCGACTTAACTGAAATAAATGTGCACTTAATTTAAGAAATCTGAAAGTTAATTTTACTCACTGCAGTGGCAGACAGATTTCTTGTTTTAAATTAGTAAACTCATAACTAATATATGTGCACTTATATTTGAAAGGGCATTTTTTTGCAGTGTAAAGGCTATCGCTTTCTTGCAAGATAAAAAAAAAAAAAAACGCAAAACCTAATAGCAGTTGGAAGGACCATTTATTTTTTTCCAGCAGCCCAAAACAAACAAATTGTTCGCTATTGTCTCTTCCTAGAAAAGTCTCATGAAATCTGAAACTGATTCAGCCTCCAGATCACGGCAAATGTATGGATATGCACCATGTTGCTCGCCTGTAATTTACTTTTTAATTGAGGCATTAACTATACAATTATAAGACTAATAAGCAGCAAGGTGGCCCGGTGGATCGGACTGTGGCCTCATAGCAAGAAGGTCCCTGGTCTGAACCCTGGTCCTCCCGGCCTTTCTGTGTGTAGATTGCATGTTGTTTGCGTGGGTTTCCTCCGGGTGCTACGGTTTCCCCCACTATCCAAAACTAGGTCAGGTTCACCCTCCAGCCAATGTACAGTACAATATAGTGCTGAGCAAGATGCTTTTCATTTTAAGGCTGACATGTTATTATGTCTAAAATCCAAATACAATACACTTACTGATCATAATTAACCATAGTACTATATATAGTAAGTCATACAAATTGGATACACATGTTTAGAAAGCCTTTTGAATTCACCGTAGCATTTGTCATGTACAGTAAAGGATTATTAATCTGCAGTATTTATTTCTAATTATAAACAAATAGACAATACATTATTGTGAAATGTGTTTGATATTAGAGGTACGGTGTCAATGTTCTTGCATTTAAAATTATGTAATACACTAAAAACATAATATACGTGATATAGTGTAACACGCCAGCATAGCCTGGCTAACTCTGACAGCTAACCGTGATGCATGCAGTCTCATTTCAGCACCAATATCCTTAGCTGTGTTTATTAAGGTGGCCTGAAGGGGTTGCTGTGTGTATGAGAGAGAGAGAGAGAGACAGAGAGAGAGAGAGAGGCTTTGGGGTGGAAGGGAGAGGAACAACAAGTGTGGAATTTAGACGGGTTCGACATAAGAGAATAATGTGTGAGATGGCGCTTGCATGCGTATTTGCCACCGCTGACCTGTGGTTCTGTTCAGCGAAGACGTGGAAAGCGCAGACATGAGCTGCGTTCATGTTTGCGAGCGTGAGTGTGTGTCTGTGTGTCATCCAGTGAGCTCTCATGGGCAAGCCCCGTCACCTGTGCTTATAATTGTGTGACTCATTAACCAATTTCTGTCTTTCACTCGCTCAGACGTTCTCCAGTGTGGCACTCAAACAGGTGTGGACTTTCTCTGTCTCTCTATCTAGCCATCTGTTGTGTGGTCTCTGCGTCCTCTATACACACACTCTCTATTTTTCTCTCTCCCTTCCTCTCTCTCTCTGACTCTCTTGCACACACTCACTCTCTTTCTCTCTCTTTCTTTTACACTCTCTCTCTCTCTCTCTCACACTCTCTCTCTCTCACTCTCTCATCCTCTCATTTCTTCTCTTGCTTGCTGGAAAAGACTGAGATACAGTACACACACGCACGCACGCACGCACGCACGCGCACACACACACACACACACACACACACACACACTATGTTTTCCCTACTGGCTGCAGTAGTAAGTGAATTGAGGAGCGAGAGAGAGAGTGTTATGAATGGCCTCATTCAGCGGTCAGGGCACAGACAGCCAACTACCACACACACACACACACACACACACACACACACACACATAAAACAGTCACTCTTGCTAAGCATTGTCTCGTTTATAAGTCTCGTTTTTTGCTTCTTAATTATCTAGAGAACTATGTTGCGCTGGACAGGATAAGATATGAAATCCATACGCCGGCTACGCTCCCCGCCAGAGGCTATTGATCGCGAGGCTTTATCTCATATCCTATCTTCATAATGTTTCAGGCAACTGTCTCCCATGATTCTTGGCTGTAGTACTGGACTGTCACTACGGTTACACCATTAAAGGCATGCCGATGCCTCAAAGCCTTTAATACCGGTTTTGTTTAGGTAAATGGTACCCATGGCCTAAATTTGCTAGTGTTAATGGTTGGGTATGTATCGTGATTGCTAAATATGCTGATAAAGACTGACTAAGACTAAGTGAACTAGGAACCACTGAACTCCAACTCCACCCTGAGTGCACTGTGGGATGTACTGTAAGCCTGCAGCACATTCGAAACTGTATTTTATTGGTACTGTCAATCTCAGGGAGAGAGACCTAAATCCTCCGTCCTTGGCTGAAAAACATTACACCTGAGTATCATATCAGGTGATGACTCGAATCGCCTCGAGCTCCTAAATCTATCGCCTTGACATTTTTTGTCCGTGTTATTAAACGGGCAGCAAAGGGAATATGTAATCTGTAAAACATCAGCTTTCAGGCTGAAAGCATTTATCTCTGGGCTTCTGCGGTGTAACCTTGTCTACATGACGATGGTGCTTAGGGAGGACGAGGGTCCTTTAGAACCCTGGTCAGGTAGTGCTGCATGTTCTGCAATGCTGTCAGGAAAAATGATTAGCCTTCAGCCAACGAGGAACTAAAATCAGTGTGCGCAAGTCCTATGTTGTTGTTTTTAAGGGAGTGTTTGTGTGTGTGTGTGTGTGTGTTCATGTGTTGGTGTGTTTGTGTGTTTGAGTGCATGTGTATAAGTCCATACAATTCCATTACATGTACACATGTATATATCTAAGCAGATTTTGCTAGGAAATTCTTATTTGCAAACTAAATGTACAATAGTAGTATTTTCCAGTAGACCCGTTTTCTCTTATCCTGGATAGTGGATGGTTAGGATGGTTTATTCCCATGGAAGGTTGTGGGTTTTAGCCCAAACAAGCATGGCCTACCTTCATCCTTGCGTACAATTACAAAGATTAAAGGCAGGGTCAGTAAATCTCCTCGATAACACTTGCTAACTCAAATCAAAACAAATTCCCTCAGAAGCTCCGCCCCTACACATTGAAACGCATTGCAAAGCCATGCGGCATTGTGAGCGGTGGTCGCCACATTGTTTATGTTCCTATTTTAGAAGTACCAGATTATTGTTTCTGCACGCACAGAGAATGGTAAAATAGCAGAATGCGAAGAGATATTTGGTGAGATTGACAAAATACTGTATTATTTTACAATTAGCTTACAATCGCTGACTACAAGGAACAGGTACTGTAGGGGCTACTGTAGAGGCAATATCCTACAGCATCTGCAGCATATTACTTGGCTAAATGGCCTTGGAATGGATAAACAGTACAGTAGCAAATGGTTGCCAACCACCATCTTTAATTTAACCATACGTTCACTTAAGGAACCTTGAAATCCAATGCAAGCTACCATATCTGACAAAAAACAGCCAGCCTAATCTCTGAACAGACACTGTTTGTCTTAAGTCTTTGCACAATTGTGCCATAATCTATATTTTAGGTCAGCAGATAAGATATTAAATCCATACAAGACTGAACATGCTGCCAGGAACTATTGATGTAGAAACTTTCCCTTTTATCTTCTGCTGCTGAATTGTGAGCTGAAAGGCTGCTTTAATATGTCTGCGCCGGCATTTGTCTGCAAACCTGAGAACACTTTCGGCTTGTTTGACTCTACACGTTTATATTAAAATCCACAGCAGTTTCAAATAATGTGAAACAGATTTTTTTTTTATGCACACACACGCAAACACATGTAATACATTGATTGATGGATGAAGGGAGGGTAGGAAGTTGAAAGATAATGGAAGGGTGTATTCACAAAGTAAGCCCGTGCCCTAAAGATTTCTGTCCTCTCTGCACACTAGTAGCTCATATTAATCCTTTACCTGCGGTGAAGAATTAACCCAGGTCTCATGTAACACCATTTTAATCTCTGTCTATCCCTGGGTACCAATCTTGCTTTTGATTCTTCTCACACTCTCAGTTTTGCACTTCATGCAGTTCTCATGAAGTAAAGGACAGGCATTGCCTCGTGAGACCATCCTGATCTGGCAAGCTTCAGTTTGACGTTGCCTCGAAAATCAGTCTGGAGAATCAGTCTGGAGAGTTTGGAGATCGAGGTGATTCAGGCCAGTAAACCTAGTGTGTTGCCAATCAGCGTCGTAGTTTAGCTACTATAGTTACTGAAAAAAGTTATAACATTACAGTAATAGTAACTAATAACTAGTTACTAGTAACCAGTTACTGCCCAACACTGGTTTTAACAGACACAGATATCTGGTTAGGTTAGGACAGGCATGGACATGCTCACATACTGTAAGTGTAGGTCACAAATAGTCCTGGTGATGAAGGCTGTATATAATAGATAAGCCCTTCTTATGATGTGTTCCAAGGAGGTGGGCTAGTTGCATTGCATTCTTCACTGCTTGTCGTGTAGACTAGAATTAAGTTGTTAACCATGTAACCGATGGAAACCTTCAGTGTTTTTTTGACCAAGGCTTAGGCCATGGCTGATACAACACGGCACAGGGACCCCCTATCACATACGGCATCAAATATTTTAATGCCGGGCCAACAACAATGTGGTAGACGGCCATGTATAAAAGTACTGTAAGCCACTAACTAACTAAGCCATTGAAATTATTGACAGATTTATATATTTATGGCACAGGTTGTATTAATGTTAAAATATATATTTCATATATTGTGGGATAAAATAATTTGCAGGACTCCCTGCAGTACATCCAGTGTTCAAATTACACTCTAGCTTCCGGGGGATTGACCACCTTACAGATGTTATTCCGGGGAGGGGGTCTGGGGGTCCTGCCCCAGGACATGTTGAGGGTTAACCACTTAATTTACTGCATTTGGTGAATGTATATGCACCAATTACCTTTTAATAGGCTTTTGCAAAACTATGTCCAAACATGTGGTTTGCTTAGGCCTTATTATGTTTACCCTATACTCTCTAAATTAATAGTTCTGCATGTGCACATCCCTGTGTTTCATCTTGTTTGTTTCTCTCATTTACCTGCAGGCTCCCTTTATATAGTTTTTTACCTCTGGGTAATGGGAACTCATTATTTTAGTCTCTGGCTGCATAAGGCTGCTACGGCTTGTGAGCTGTAGCTGTCAGGCTAACGGCTGCCACACCACTGTAGCACAGGGACTGTGTGTGTGTGTGCGTGTGTGCGTGTGCGTGCCTGCGACGTGCACGTTGCCACGTATCTCTGTGTGCACACTCACTGCACATGGCGCGCTGCACGCTAGTTTGTGCAAGTATAAAAATTAGTGTGTGTTTGTGAGGGCGTGTGTGTGTGTGTGTGTGTCTTTACGTTGTGCTGTGGAATCGGTGGCAGGTTTGTCTGCGAGCATCTGGCTGTCATGTCAAATACAAACAGGCAGGCCCTCCAGAGACACACACACACACACACACACACGCACATGCACACGCACACGCACACACACACACACACACCCACACACACAAAGTTATGCAGCAGAACACCGCTAGACGAGAATATAGGCAGACAGAGAGGGTCTTAGCGTCAGTAGTGGCATTGGTCACAGTAGAGTATAGTAACTTAATATTATTAACTTAGTATTTAATATTAAAGCACATCCAAACCTAACTAGCTTAAATAGTGTAGTGCAGAGCTATTCAACCCTGGTCCTGAAGGGCCCCTGTTCTACACACCTGATTCACATGAATGGGTCGTTAGAACCCTGATATCGACCCGTTCATTAGAATCAGGTGTGTTGGAGCAGGGAGACGTCTAAAACATGCAGACAGCGGCCCTACAGGACCTGGGTTGAATAGCCCTGGTGTAGTGTATATTCAGCGTAATAGTACTAGACAGATCATGTCTCAAATCTCATTCAATGTGATGCGTAATGCGAAAATGGCAACAGCAGTGGCCAAACACGGGGTTTTGCGGTTACATTTCCATGTTGGCCGATATAGCCCCATTACAACTACATACTACATCCTAAGTAGGCTAGATTTGGGTTGAACCATAAATTGAGCATATCATTAGTTCAGGCAAGCCGTAAAGTCAAGCCCGGCCATAATGTCAATTGTCAGATGATTGGCCAGCTGGGCTGCATCCGAATACTCAGTATAGACTACCTTTGGTAAAGTACCTACTGCCCAACCCTTAGTCTAGTACGTTCTATGAGTAAGTAATACTCAGTAATACTCAGTATAGACTACCTTTGGTGAAGTACCTACTGCCCAACCCTTAGTCTAGTACGTTCTATGAGTAAGCGAGCGAGTAGTAGGGACACAATTCGGATATACTCAACTGCCATCTCACCTGTCCTTTGACCCAGATATTTGCTGCGGAAACTCACCTCAATAGCAACATCTTTTGGTAGCAAACGTTAATTAGTACATCGCCACACCTTCGCTGCTTGCTCCCGTCATGTTATCTTTTATTTACCGTTATTTCTCTTCTTCGATTTTTTCTGGATAGTGCCCAACTGACTTATGGGATAGCGTAGTGTGGAACATTTGTACACTACGGAGGTAGAACGCCACTCGACTACTACCAACTGCTTACTGAGTATTCAGACATACTACTAATTGTGTCGTACTGCTTTTTGCCTACTATATAGTAGAGAAGTACGGGTATTCGGCTGCAGCCCTGGTCTCAATATCCAGATTGCTCAACTGATCACTGCTAGACATTCTATTGGCCAACATCTTTCAGGGCGCCTTATTTAAACGGCCTTAGTCTACACGCCCATTCATGGCTAGCATCTTTGACTATAGTGGTCCTGACTGAAACACATTTATTAGGGTTGGAGACAATAAAGTCTATATATGTATATATATATATATATATATACTTACATGTTCTTAAAAACAGCCTCCAGCAGCTATTGTGACCAATCAAAATCACCCTACCCTAATTCTGTGTTATGTTTTGTAGTCCTGACGCAGGACGCAGAAGAGAACATCCAGGCTGGTGAATGTGAAGGGGTAGCGTTATCAAAGAAATAACGACGCCTTCAGAGAGGAAGTCAGAGAAGCAAAGGGTCTCTGATGGTTTTAGTGGAGTTGATGATGACACACTCTACAGACGCTCTTTGTGCCTCATTAAGGCTCTGTGGACCACAAAGGACCTCTCTGTCTGGCTCACTGCTAGACACACACGCACGCACACACACACAGACACACGCACGCACACACACACACGCACACGCACGCACACACACACACACACACAGACAGACAGACAGACACACAGACAGACAGATATTGTACACACAAACACATTGAAAGACAGACAGACAGACATACACAGACAGACACACAGACACACAGACTGACAGACATTGTACACACAAACACATTGAAAGACAGACAGACAGACATACACAGACAGACACACAGACACACAGACAGACATTGTACGCACAAACACTTTGAAAGACAGACAGACAGCCATATATGCACAGACAGACAGACATACACAGACAGACAGACAGACACACAGACAGACATTGTACACACAAACACATTGAAAGACAGACAGACAGACAGACACAGACAGACATTGTACGCACAAACACATTGAAAGACAGACAGACAGACATATATGCACAGACAGACAAGGGAATGCTGACGTACCAAGGCCCAACCACTGACAGAGAGAGAGATGAAGGGATAGGGAGAGAGAGAGAGAGCGAGAGAGAGGGAGAGAGAGAGAGAGGAGCAGTAAATCAGAGCGAGGGACCATCTATTGTGACAAGCTTTGTATTTGTGGCGGTGTGATAGCTTCAGCGTTGTGTTGTTGTTGCGTTGTCGTGGAGAGGTCGGGTATTACGGTAAAGGAGGTAGTACTTACCCATATATGATGAAAACACTAAATGTATTAAATCCCGTCATTCAGAAAAGCACATAAAAAAAAACACAATACAAGCATGGTACACCCATGGTACAAACTTTCTAGACTGGTTGCCACCATTTGCATTGGTAATGCGTCTTGTTTCAAGGCTTTTCTTACCCTGCCAGTGGTTGAACCAGAAATGCCTCCAAAAGTGGATTATGGTCCTATAGTGCTGGGCCAAAGAACACTTTATTCAATATAAAGACATCTATTTGACTGTCGGTTTGGAACACCCATGCTAGTCATCGCCATGATTAATGAGTTTTGTGGAAGGTCTGGCAAATGGAAAGCGTTCTTGTTTAATGTGATCCGTGTCATTTCTCTTTGTTTGTGGTCGGTTTTTTGACATTTGGCACTTAGTATAAAGTCAACTTTAGTGATGGTAATTTATTCTATTCTCAAACATATTACTTAAATATTGCCGTCTCCTTCCTGCCAGATACAGGGTAGTAAAATACAATAGGATAAATCCAGAATGCTTTAGGCCAAATCTAATCATAATGGGGTGTGCCAAGATTACCTCTTCACGTCTTTGCCGTCTGTTAAACAGTAATGAACTGTGACCTTTGGATTCTAATAGAGAATTAAGTTATGCTACATAGAGCTCAACAAGCAATGAGCAAGTGTAAAATAAAATATCTAAGATAAGCAAGTTTTCACACTTTAATTTAGACATGACGGGGAGATTAAATCCCCAATTCAGTTAGTTCTCCTATCTTTTAGCCGGCTTTGTGTTCATATTAACTGTTAATCACCTGCAAAACAAACACGTGTAGCACTCCTTCATGACTAAGGACATTCCCATATCCTTCTGCCTGGAATGTCGCATAAATCCCTTAGATATCACCTCCCAGTGGGAAGGAGCCACAGCTTTGTTAAATTGCTGAAAAGCCCTGCCAGTAAAACATCTCCTCCCTCTGTGTTCACACAGACTGAGCCCTGTGGATGATAACGGAATTACTCCCGCTCCCGGAGGAGGGAAGGGATCGGGAGGGGGAGAGAGGGACAGAGAGGGGGGGAGAGAGGGATAGGAAGGGGGGAAGAGAGGGAGGAAGGAAGGAGGGGGAAGAGAAGGAGGAAGAGAAGTGATGAAGGACATTGAGTGGGGAAAGGTTATGGTAGCTAGGAAGATACACCGAGAGAGAGAGGGGGGGTGGGGGGTGCAGTAGTGTCTGCGTCTCCGTGTTGAAGCCCAGAGTGACATATCGGAGACGCAGGTCGGATGTTCTAGTTCAAAACACCAAAACAACCGGCGGGAGTCATGGATGTGGAGTTGGGAGCAACGAGGGTAGAGCCAGAACGAAAAAAAGCTGCACACAAAAGAACACAAAACAACAAAGGCCTCTGATTGCTGAATTCCCGGGGACCATGGAAGTGTGAACGTGAGTGATATCCGCGTCTCCATTGCGTGGACATGTCTGTGTTTCTCCGGCACGCATCGGTGCCTCTTGATAGAGACGCGTGCAGACAAATGTCAGACTGAGAGCAGCGCAGTGTTTTGGACACAATATAATAGAGGATTGGTGCACTCTCTCTGCAGGGTTGGAAAGCACCACAGCACAACATGACTTGGTATTTGTTGGGGTTGGGGCTGGTCAATTTGTGTTTGGGTTTACAGGTTGGATCCTGAAGGATTAGTTCAGACTTTTTCATGTTTATTCGTGTTTTTTGTTGTTGTTTATTTTATTCTAACCTTAAAGGTATAGTAAGCAAGCTAATACATTTTTGGTCAAGTTCACCAAATATTGTCTAGTCCGCTAGCTAACCGTTCTCGGTGTGTGCTGAAAAATAATCTCGTACTTCTACACAGCCCTGGATCTGTAAATAGGAGCATAGACAACACAGACTGCACACAGATACAATGCCCTAGCCTGCAATGCATTTCCAATGTGTGGGAAGGAGCTTCTGAGAGAGCATCCTATAGATTTGAAGGGAGAAGTGTTTTTGTTTTGATTTGAGTTCAAAGTTAGCAAGCATTGTTGGAAATTACAAACTTTACCTTTAACTGATTTCAGATAGTACATAGTTTATTGTGTTTAAGTAAATTGACTAACACACTAACACATTCCAAGTAGGTCACAGTGTAATAATAATAAATGGCACAGCAGTTTATACCTTTGCTAAATCAAGTAGGTGATTTTACAAAAGTGGAAACTGCGGAATATTTCCATTCTTCCTGGGCAATTTTCTCTGTACACAGTGCTTCTGAAACTGTTTACTTCTATTCTACCTCGAGTTTTGTGGATTACGTAAGAGAAGTGTTGGCTGATATTATAATATTTATAAATCTATAACACCACAGGTTGGTAGAAAAAGTCTAAATTAACCCTTTACATATCACCCAGAATATTACATACATACATACATACATACATACATAATATTACTTATTACGCAGTTTGTTTTTTTAACAGCTCTTCAGTATTACCCTTAAGCTTGGGATTCCTTAATATTGGGAGTTTTGTACACTTAAATAAAAAACAAACTTTTTGAGTAGTGATGCAAAATGTAAATACTTTTGCAACATTTCTCTGCCAAGATCTTACGTTATGTTGGTAAGCGTAGTTCACACTCCCAGACACAAATTAAGCATCCACACACACACACACACACGCACATTTGTGTGTCTAATTAGTGTGTGAGTCTGTAACCAACTCGATTTGAAGTGTTCCCTCGTTAAAATGTCTGACGTCCTCCACCAGATTCCACTGTGTGAATATAATTAAGCCGTATGCACTCTTTTGGGGGGGGGGGGGGGGGGGGGGGGGGGGGGGGGGGGGGGGGGGGGGGGGGGGGGGGGGGGGGGGGGGGGG
>JAODTR010002952.1:0-13177 GCA_025399935.1 Amblyopsis rosae
CCCCCCCCCCCCCCCCCCCCCCCCCAGACACGCCAGTCCAAACATTTTTTAAAGCAAGTGCTTAAACCTAAAAACATTTCAAAAAGAGTACTTCAAAATAAGAGTGAGGTAGCACATCTTAAAGTCGGACAGAAATAATATTTTACAAAATTTTAATGGTCACATTGCTTACATGTTTTGGCTAGAGAGCCTTCATCTGACCTGGTTACAATTTTTAAGATGAGCTACTTCACTCTTTTCTTGAGTACTCTCTTTTTGAATAGTCATTTTACAGTTCTGGAATCTCAGTTACCTTCGTTTTATAAATAAAGTAGCTTACTGTTGCTTCTAGTTTGTTAATTAGGTAACAATCCAAACAAGAAATACATTTGAACATGGTAGCTTTTGATTACTTTTATATGTAATTAGCTATACAAATTACAAAATTAGTATTTATTAGTTTATTTTGTTTTTAATCGACGAAAGCAGACTATTTTGCTTCACACCTTGTTAGATCTTCCTTGATGTTGTTTGCGTCTGCAATCTCTGGCCTGGAGCTGATGCAAGAGTTTATTATAAAAGGTCTCCAGTTCCTGACGCAGGTTTTGCAAGTTGTATTCCAATGGTGCTGTAGCCTTCTTTGCTTCAAAATACTTCTTTTTCCAACTGTCTCGTGCTTAATTTAACAGATGAAAGGCAGGACTTTTTTTTTTGTTATGGTATGGTATTGCACACTTAGCCTTAAGAACCATGAATTAAGAGGTCCTTAAGGGAACCTTCTGTGGTTTAGGTCTTAAGTCAAACCTCTTTTTTCTGTTTAATAAACAGAGCCCATGCACCCACCTTGGTTCCTCCGGTGCCTGGTTTGGGCCAACAAGTCTTTCCCTTTTCTCAATAATTCTTGCCTCGTCCACTCAAGCTGCGCTCTCTCTTCCTTCACCAGTCGGATTTCCTCAAATATGTGATGTCCTTAGAAAGACACAGTCAGCTGCATTATTGCAGATCCAGACTCATCAAAAAAGACAGATGTATAACTACATACCATTTGTCTGAATGACTGGAGAAGCAGCAGTTTTATTCATGGCTGGGGATACATTGGAGCCTCTGGGTGGAGAGGAGCATTGAATGGACCTGGACGACATCACAGAATTCTCCAGGACCTTGAAATAGCAAATAAACACACAATTCAACACGTTTAATCATATTCATGAATCTGTCTGGATTCCAGATTTGTTTTCCACAAATACCTTACTTTATAGACTCACCACACCCACCTGCTGGGAGTGAACTGCTGAGGCATGTTTGTGCTTTAAGGCCTATATAAACCTCTTTTAGAGAAGCCTTAATGCTGGCATTCAAGAGACAAAGGTAAAGCACATGAAACATTATTACATATCTACATCAATGCATATGTAAAATTATACACATTACCTTGTTATTTCTACTTATCTTCAATGTCTGTGTGACTTTTGAGTTTCTGAGCCTGTACGGTAATACAGTTTTATTAGTATGTGCTTTCAAGAAAAGGTTGTTACATTTACCACAAACATAACGTACTCATGCAGCACCACACATACAGACAGCATTACTGATGCTACACTCATGCTTTGTGGTTTAGTTTAAACAAACCCTTTGTTTGCATTGGCTTTGCACCAATTCAAACAAAGGCACTGCACTCCTATGTACTGTGAAACACATATATAGCCTACTGGCTAATTCTGGAATATTGTAATACTATAGCTGTAAAGTACCTGTCAAGGCTCAGAGAGAACCCCGAGGTTCTGTCCTCTAGGGACTCTGGGACCCCTGAATCCCTGGCGGTTCGACCTTGCCTGTAACACTGTTTCTTCCTGATCGAGGTGTCCCCTTTTGCTGCCGGTCTCACCTGAGCTGAAATGTTTGAAATTTGTAATGTCCCTGCTCCGTAACACTTCTTCTTACTAACTGTAAGTCACCTTGGATAAGAGCCTTTGCTAAATTACCGTATTGAATATGGCATAAACATAGTAGGGAATGCTGCAACTGACTACACAACAGTTTAGATAAACTTTATTTCATATTGCTAAACTTTGTATGCATGGTATATCATGGTATACCTTCCTTTAAAACTATTTTTTTGGAGGTACTGAATGAATGAATGTGAATGTGAAAAAGTGCTTTATATTTACTTTGATTTACACCTTTAACCTGTGAAACATGCCTCTGATATGAGGACCTTGGCTGGTTACAACCCCAGTCAACATTGTCGACCTCCTCTTCTGCTGTAGACCTATAGCTGTTATCTGCCTCCTCCTCGGGGCTGGGTTGGGTGGGAGGAGGACAGTGGGAGACATGGGGGATCATGGGAAATTTCACGGGTTCTTTTGTCTCTGTTGGCAGGCTGCACGTCTTGTGGGGGAAATAGATGTGTTGCTCGGGAGAGCTTCTGTTAGTGTCTTGGCTCAGAGACTGAGAAGAAACAGTGCCATCGACCTCCACCACAGAGAGCAGATAGAGCTCCGGCTGTGGAGCCTGTGGAGATTATATCACACCTCTCAAAACAAACATTCACAAGTGTGTGAATTAATTGTTAGTTTGTTTAAATTAAATAAATACATTTACACACGTATGGTGGGGCAAATGTTTTCACTTTGAGATCCCTCTCTTGTTCGTCTTTGACCTGTAATTTGAAAGAAAACTGACCATGTTAAGAATCTATTTGTACTTTTTTCTCTCACAATGATACAGTATGCATACAAGATTAACAGCCATTACACTATTTTAATTGTAAACTTGCAAGTTGGTGTGGAATCAAGGTGAAACGCAACCAACTAGAAAATTGTTCCAGTAGATCAAGTTGTATTCACCAGTGCCAAACTGCGACCAACACATTTCAGGAATGAGAATTTGTCTATCCTTCTGTCCATTCCAAGAAGAGCGACAAGCTCACTTCTTAATGTTTTTAGGGTAATATCAGGATAAACCCTGTAAGTACAAGTAATCAAGAAGATACAGTAGGCATGGAAATGAAATGTATATTAGCCTATCTTTATAGCAATATTGTTTTAACATATTATGTTCATTAATAGTTACCAGACCATATTATACAAATATGCATCATACTAAGGTTCAATGGCCCTTTAAACTTTATTTTATTCTAATAAACACATTTTGCACTATTGTATATTGCAACATGTTATGTCTTGCACAAAATGTGTAATCACTAATAGCGAAAGAAATGTGTGCACATTTGTGTGTAGACTGATGGGGTACAGTGAAACTAAAGATCCTGTTATTATTTGTGAATTCTATAAGATACGACGAAGACAATGCAATAAGCCTCTTAAATCATTAATATTGCAATTAAACATTCCTATTACCTGATGAATCCGGCAGATATGAAGCATTCAATTGCTTCTGCAGGTACTTTATTCAGCTTTACGTCCCATTGGTCAACAGGCACATGCAGGACATGAAGCTCCACATACTAAATGTGTGGGGAATTAAATTCATACCTCAATAGATTCACGTGCATCTTTTTTCATTACATGATTACGTCTATGACTTCTTAATAAGTATAAATTATGTATTTTGACATGTATTTAACATTTTCTTTTAATCTGCATTGTTATCCTTAATATTAGACAAATACCAAAAATTTTTTAAGAAAATGTAAAATTATAGTCTATCTTCATACCTTACTTGTTTTTGGTCTTCTTTCTTCTGGATATCTAATTGATTCACACGACAGTTCCATCATCGTCACTTAGAGCATTAACCCACGAGTTAATTCGCGTAATCAAGCTGTGTTGAGATTTGCCTGACTGCTAAGTACGGTAACAATGTTGTGTCATCGGGCAGGCAGGCAGTGGAATTTATTTTAAGAGAGTGCCAGCACTGGTTGCTCTGGTGCAGATTCAAGCTTACGTTAGTGGTGACTGGTGGTCACGCCTCCAAAACAAGTAGTAAAATCTACAAGCAGTTCTCCTGCGAGCAGTCTTGTCTCCAATAGCCTACGAGCTGATAATATTGTTACACTGCATGTGTTAGTGAATCTATACCACTGGGGGTCGCCATTGCAATATGCATACCTAAAACGATATCCCCGTGAGACCGGAAATACAACATTGAGGAAGAAACGCCAACGTTTCGCCCCTTCTTTTTCTCTCATACAACACAGCGTTCCTCTGCGGTGCTAATAATGTCGGGATCATCTAACATTACAGCTATGAAGAAAATCGTCCAACAATTACGCTTCGAAGCTAGTATAAACAGAGTAAAGGTACCGTAGACTACCGTTACGTTTAATTCAGGTTGCTCGACGGGCGATTGCGAATTACATTATTATTTTAACAGTTGCCATCTTCAGACAGGGATAACCATTTCAGTGTATTATGTTGGTATGAAAACAGTTGTTTTACGCCTGTATTGACTAGCCTACATTGTGAAATCCCCTTGTCCTACAGGTGTCCCAGGCTGCAGCTGATCTGCAGCAGTTTTGTCTCCAGAACGCCCAACAAGACCCTCTTCTCACCGGCATGTCTTCCAGCACAAACCCATTCAGACCACAGAAAGTTTGCTCCTTCCTATAGCCCCCTTCCAGCTAACAAAGCCTTGGTAAGTAGCACTATGGGTAACTACATTTAAAATACATTGTTTAGGTGCAGGTTTGTGTATACCAATAAAACTTTACTCTTCAGTTAATTTAAATGTAATGCATGTAACTAATCACAGCTTGATACTACTAGTGGCAGTTTGTATTTGATCCATTTATGTAGCAGTCAGTGTAGATTTGTTATGTTGCAGTTCACGTTTTTGTTGTTGCAGGTTGCAGATTTACTATTCAATGTGCCTTGTGGATATGGTCTTCAGATTCTGTACTATGGACTACATGATCTGAGTGCCATGGGATATATGAATGCCCAACTAATCCTTTATACGTGATCTTTTTAAACATTTCAACAAATTAACACCTTGTGTTACTGAGACAAAGTCTTAAGATACTAAACAGTAACAAATGTAATCTAAGTTTGATGTGTGGACTCACTTTGTACATTTTTAATGTTTAAGAATAAATGAATTAACATTTCAAATCCTTTTATGTACACAATTCGCTTATAATTCCATTATTTACTTTCCACATTGTAACATCTTTTGTTTTGATGCTACCTAGTCATTTATTTACTTCCATCTGATATTCAAAACCTGATGTGAAAAAAGTATTAAGAACTCAACAAGCAGATGTACATACAGAATATTTTAGAATGTCACTGTAATGCACTTGTGCTTGACATCCAGCTTCTGCAAACAAAGATGAGGACACCCAATATATTGGCAATTTTTAAGATGTGAAACAGTTGACTGGACCCCTCGGACCTGAAGGGATGACCATTGACCATTCAAAGGTGGAACTTCCTTCTGCAGGCTTCCATTTCATGCCGCTAAAAAATATATTTTCAATAAACGATTGACATTTGTCAGTGTACTTTAGCCATTCTATTTCAAATGACCCATTTGTTAAGCAGTTTAGAAAAGGTCTTAAAGTAGCTGCTATTTATGGACGTGGCATACAACGGGCTGTAAAGACCTTGACTATGCAAATCAATTTAAATAACAGTGTGTACCCTTAAACACAGCAGTTAGACTGGTGGGAAGGCATTTTCCTTACAAAAATTGGCAAGGCCTTGACAAAGACCACTTCAGAAATCTACCACAATTCAAACTGAAAAGAAGGTGATGATAATGATCAATTACTCACCTTGAGAACCCACTCATACTCTCCAAATTTGGAGTCAAATGTGCCTTTCTGTAAGGAGCGGAGCTTGAGGGTGAACCTGGGTCCCAGTTCTTGAATTCCAACTCTCTTCTCATTCTTGAAGATATATCTTTGAAGAGAAGTATTACATTTGATTTCACTTTAAAGTTGTGTACGAGAAGTTATGTTAGGATAAATACAATTGAAACAGCTAGCAGTGACTACAATACAGTAAATAGCAACACAAGGATGATAAATTGATCAAATGTCACAAATCAAGGGATTCAAATAAATAATAAAAATATTCTGATAATCTAGTCTTTCACAAAAAAAAAACTGGCTAATAAGAGGTAATAACAGTTTACCTGTGGAATCGGAAAAATATGAAGTCTCGCTGGTTATGAAAGGTTGCGACTTGCCGGCCGACAAACTGAGGGTCATGTGGGAACAAGGCAGCGAACAGACGGCCAATAGTATGCCCCAGTCGTGTGCTGAAGTTGTTTAAGATGACTTCTGGTGAGTGAGTTGTTGGGTCTTTGCCTCTTCTCTGAAAGTTAGTAAAGATCATTACTAGTGTGGTTACCTAACCTCTACCAAAATAATTAAAACTATATTATGAAACTAAGACCATGCATCGTTACATTACATTCCGGGTATGTGTAATTAAACACAGTACAGGCGACAAGATAGCAACTTTTAAAGGAATAATTGTTGTACTTACCTTTAACTCCTTACGTAGCCGAACACTACTGACTTTAAAATGTGCCGTTGGTCCATCAGGTAGATGACAGAGAACCATTCCATCTTATCATTATGGTAAAGGAAACTTATTGAAACGTCACACACATTCTGTAGATCAACAGACATCTGAAATTGTATTACATCCTGTCTTCATGGATGTAATATATATATAGCTATGTAATATATGATTATTACATAGCTAAGATACAATATGTAAAATGTGTAATATCAGTCATTTCTCCAAATCAAATATCAAGCTAATGTTTCTAATCAAATTAGTTCAGAGGATACTGGGCATTTTTCTATCTTCATTTATGACCATGAGGTAAGTGAAGTCCCTGGCTATGCACTGGGGAATGATTCTCTTCAGAGCCAACCCTCGTCTGTAATACACATGGGCATCAGGGATAACTGAGGCCAGCTGCTCACAAAACCGAACTGTCCTCTAAAAAGAAACAAAGCAAAGTATTGGACAACAGTAAAATATGTAGAAATAAGTTAAAACGTGTTCAACTCTTATTTTAGAGCTACATCGGGACAGATTCAAGTTAAAAACATCTGAAATGGATTACCTATTTATAAACAACAAATGCATACACTTACCATTTTATTATAATAATTTTTCATCAAATGTGCTATGTGAATCATATACAAGTCAAATTTACAGATCCAGGTAATGCATGTATTTTTGCAAGCTCTTTGTGTTCAGTCTGAATTCTCCATTCAAAATAGCTCCCAGAATTATGTAGACTGCAACAAAATGTAAAGCTTTGCTACAAGGCTGAAATGTACCAGTAATCTCATGTAATCTGTGTTCACTAGGCCACATTATGTGTAGATACTGCTGATACATTATTTGCCATGCTCAAAGAAGACTGGAAAGCATTCAAATCAGATGTCAGTGACCACTTACCCCTCTAGGTCTATCTGATGTGGTAATGAGGACTTTAGGGTTTGTCAGACGGTTAAAATAGGCAGAAAATTCATCTGTTCCTTCATCAAAGGCTACCTATAATTTAGAGTATTAAGATAATGTAACCACAATCTTTTACTTTGAACGTAAGCAATGTGAAGAATGTCAGTAACAATATCAAACACCAAATTACCTCCTCATCCTCTGGGTCGACTGTAGTCTCGTCGTACACCCTCTGGTTTTCTATCGTTTTAGGAACTTCTTTAGGTGGCGCCTACATATTGGGTAGTTTTCACATGAATAACCGGTATCTTTTATAATTGAAGTTCTTGTTCAGCAAGACGTTAGTCCATATGTGACTGTTATTAAGGGACACCACTCACCTTGTCGCCTAAAGCTGCTCTTTCTTTTTTCCTCTTCTTCTTCAGCTCCATCTTTTGCTAGAAAATAAAGTTGAACAAGGCTCAGCAGGGGTTATCCTAACATCATCGTCTTTTATTACATGACCATTCGATGACACAATTGTTTTGACAGTGCTATACATGTTTACCTTCCGTTTTTCCTGTTTTAATTTCATAAACATCATATGTCTGCGTTGCTTGTTCTTAATTTCTGAAATACTGAATGTAGGGGGAAAGGCACCATCTGACGCAGTCATTTCAACTGTGTCCGTCCCTGCTTTCTCAACAACATTAAGATCGCTATTTCGTGGAGATTTGCTTTTACTCCTCGTTTTCTTGCCATTTTCTTTATTTTCGGGAAAGGCTGTAAAGTCCATGTTGTCGGTTGTATTTTTTTGTTTAGGCTTCACCACGGATGGTCTCACGTGTTCCCGAGTGAAGCGTCCGGTCCGATTACCGGAAATGATCTTTGTTTTTCAGAATGTAAAAAAAAAGTAAAGAAAATAGCCTGCCGCCTAGCGTGGTGGAGTCGTGATATTCCCTATGCGCCCCATATATGATACGAAAGTGAATTAAAGTATTTGATTCGTTTGTGCAAACAAAATAAAAAATGTGCATTACGTTTTTTTGCCATGGTATGACGTCCAGAACCCTATATTAATGTTAGTATAGTGGTTTCGTTTGTGCATCATCTCTGCACGTTTGTGCAAACAAAAACAGTTGTGCATCATTGTATTCATGTTTATGTTATGGAAACAGGTGTAATCGTTTGTCTCGCGCTGGAATGGGCTCACGGCAAAACAGCATTCCTATACTGTTGGTGCTTGTTTGATGCATTGGATGACTGAAGTCTTAAGAAACAACACATTGTCAATTTAACACATTTAATTAATTAATTTAACAGGAGCGTCAGTAGCATGTGGAAAAACCAGCCTGGCACCTCCCCATGCTGGTTTCACACTGCTGGCATGGCATTTGGGATGGCATCCCATTCTTCAACCAGCATTTGTTGCAAGTCAGCCAATGTGGTTATGTTGGTCACTCTGGCATTATCAGCAGGCCCAAGCTGATCCTGATCCCTGATCACATATATATATATATATATATATATATATATATATAACAATCAAATATAAACAATCAATATTTATTAGTTAATAATTAAATCAGGAAATCAATTAAGATACACCAAATACAAGCATAGCTGTGTATGCCTTTCAGTATGCCACAATGCTGATTGGTCAGATCAGGTGCTACTCAGATTCATTCGCAAGGATTTCTTGGCTTTCCAGACTGATTCTCGGGGCAAAATAAAATATAGGCTAGTAACTACCAATTAATTAGGGCAGATGCAGGGAGGTGACTGAGACTGTGAAATCACTGTGTCAATCACTGTGAAATTCCTAGCTGAACTTAGTAATGCCAAGTAAAACTAGAAATTACCCATGTCCTTAGTAAGCTATCATACCATATAAATACATTTTATACAATGAGAATAAACCCTCACATGCTTTAATGCTTAATTCATAATGTACATCTAAACTATATCTTTCACATGGCAGTAGCCTATTCTTGTATATAGTTTCGATTTTTCGATTGGGTAATATTTAGTTAATTATTAATAAACAATAGTTAATTAATTATCTCGTAATGTTACACAGTAATTAGTAAATAGCAATGGTCTGTAATAAAAAGTATTATCTCATATTTACCCCTTAAACCTATACACAAATTGAACCTGTTCAACTTCATCCTCATTTGTCAGCTAGCAGCCAATGTACCAGTCCACCAGCTGTCGGAAGGCCTTGTAGATGAGGGCATGTTGGGAGCACAGCAGGCCACCTCCCCGCCATGCCTGGGCCCTCTCCCTGTTCAGGTCTCCCAGACAGGTCCACTGGCTCTCTTTGGCCCAGGACACACACCACTTGGAGTGGTCATAGTGGGACTGGAAGAGCACAGGTCCAGGCAGGCAAACTCTCTTTATGTTCATGACGTGCTTGGGGAGGGAGCAGTTGGATGGCAGTTCATGCTCTTTTCTCTGCCAGCTCTCCACCAGCAGGTCAGCATTGAGGACCTGCGCCACCCAGCCTGTGTAAATGTCTATGTAAAACCCTGGTTGTTAGTGCCATGCAGATTTGAAATATACTGTATACATATGACAGTGCTTATAATAGCTGGCCAGCATACACGTGTATATCAATTAAGTGACATTTTATGTGTGGGGGGAGAACGGGGTAAGTCGAGCCAGTCGGTAAAATGAGCAACACACTGCATAGGAAACCGTAAACATAGGTCTTATGTGACCACATACTGAAGCACATGGAAAGAGTAGTTTGCAAACCAGAGCAAAATACACTGCATTCCAAATTATTATGCAATTTAGAATTTATGCTGATATTCCTACATAGTCGATGTATAATTTTCAAGTCATCAACCGTTAGGGTATAAGTTGAATTTCATTGATCAAATTTCTGCTGGAGAAAAGCATCAAATAGTGCAATGCCTTGAATAAGGTATGAAAACATTAGATATTTTACGAAAACTTAAGCGTGATCATCTAACTGTAAAGATATTTGTGGCTGATTCAGAGCACAGATGTGTTCGATAAAGGCATAATGAGGAAGGTTACTGCCAGACAAATTTATCGGATTAAGAGAGCAGCTGCTAAACTGACATTACAAAGCAGCAAACCGGTATTTGAAGTTACTGGTGCCTCTGGAGTCCCTCGAACCTTAAGGTGTAGGATCATCCAGAGGCTTGCAGTTGTGCATAAACCTACTATTCGGTCACCCCTAACCAATGCTCACAAGAAGAAACGGTTGCAGTGGGTCCAGAAATACATGAAGACTAATTTTCAAACAGTCTTCTTTGCTGATGAGTGCCGTGCAACTCTGGATGGTCCAGATGGATGGAGTAGTGGATGGCCACCATATCCCAATAAGGCTGTAACGTCAGCAAGGAGGTGGAGGAGTCATGTTTTGGGCCGGAATCATGGGGAGAGAGCTGGACCCTATTTCAGCAAGCAGGTTCAGTGAAACCTCTGAGTTTGTGAACCCTGAAATGATGGAAACTCTGAGTTTTCTGTTTCAGAAAGATAACTCAGTGAATGTTACCATGGAAACTGACTCTGTGAACCTAACCTGCTTGCTAGCAGGTTTTCTTTAACAAACCCTGACTTTCTCTCCTCCCTTCCACTGAGCCTGAAGCCGCTGTCAGACCTTTCCTTCTGAATTAATTCCCATTTACATCCGGAAACGTTTTTGAGACCCCGATTAGCTGATGATCAAATGTTTGTTTTTTTGTCACATTTATCTTAACATTATCCACCCTTTTACATTTGTGTAAACAGTAGGATTTTCTGCTATGGGTTAAAACTACTATAAGTATGGTCTAGAGCTGTGGCTTAAGCAGCAGCTCTGTGACTACATGAGTTTCTTGGAGACATTGGTTTGAATCCAGCAGGTGGTAATTTTTAAATCCGTTCCCTTTCATTTATTGTCTCTACCTGTAACTTTTCTGTCAAATAAATAAGAAAAAGTCTATAAAAGAAGCTACTGAATGTTGATTTTTTTTTTAAAGTGATGTCGCCAAGGACATCATTGTAGTTTGATAGAACATAATTTTATCATAGGCTATTTTTAACAAGAAGTAGGCTATAAAATCTAACAATAGGCTAGTTATTTTTGGTAATGGTTGGCTAAAATCTTATAGTCTTATAGGCCTACTGTGGTTTGTGTTATACACTTATTTGACATCTCACTGAGTATTCTCTCAGTATAAAATAATTGGGCCTATATCCTCTCTGTTCCCATAATCCAACACCAACAAAATAAAACACAAAAATCTAATGGCTTAACTATGAACCCAATACATCTTGGAGGGCTACAGCATGTAGAGAACACATACTTATAGCAAATATTTAAACCAAACCATTAAAAGGAGCAGTTGTTCAAATGGAATTTTCTGAAATGTTTTGTTGTCAATAACATAATTCTTGTACAAACAGGAAGATAATTATTGTACCATGATACATATATGAACTAAGGACAATATTAAAATGAAATACAAAAATATACAACTTAAATTATACTCAAATCATATTAAAGAAAGGGCACTCTGGGGAAAGGGGCAGGGCTTAGTGCAGTCATTCATTTCTAGACTTTCTTTTGAGAGTAAGAGATGTTTGCTTGCTCCAATGTATACTTTCCTAAGTAACACATTCTGAACACAGCATGAACAATTTCTGCTATGTTAAGCTTTATTTTTTCTTGACGGTCGCTATATTGCAGCGTAGTATCTGAGCTCCATTATTAATGGATTTGTATAGTGGTAATGCACGCCCTTAATTCAGAGTAAACTCCAAGTTGACTAAACTAATTCATATCAGCTGTTATGAAACTGAAAACTGAGTTTTCCATATCAGAGTTGGAGAACTCAGAGTTCAGGGTTAGTTTGCTTGCTGAAATAATGGGTTTGTTGAAATTCGATTTATACCCTAAGGGTTGATGACTTGAAAAGTACACTGACAATTGCATAGACTATTTCGGAAAATCTGTGTAAAATATTAATTGCATAATAATTTGGAACGCGGTGTAAATTTTTTTGTCATGTCAAGTTAACTCATGTTACAGATGTTTTCAGTCTTGCACCTAACTCCTTGTGGTAAATTGTACCATTGACTCAACTTGGCCCAACATCACTGGCACGTTTTACCCCGCAACATCCATTTTGACAAAACTGTTTCATGCAGTGGTTCAGATCAACAATTATGCTACATTTATGACCTTATTTTGTATTTTACAAGGACTTAAATGAACATGTAATAATGTCTAAAACATACATATTTTTAATTACATATGTACAGAATAACCTGTGTATGAGTATTACTTTCTTATATTTGGCGTACATACATACACATACAGTACACATACAGTGCACACACACACAATGAATGTCATTGTTACAAGATCATGTAAATGTTACACATTGCAATGTTGATGTAACCTAATTGTTGACAAATGTTAAGTTTGAGCCACACACAAACATGCTATAGCCTTCTTACAGTACACAAAACACACCTATTATTTCTGTAGCTAACAGACAAAGATTACGTTTAAGTTAACATGTTGAACAAAAGAATACAAACAGTTTTACCTAAAAGTAGTAGTAGGAGTTTTTACCTTTGACAAATTTATGGCATTAATAAAGTTGAGGGGGGCACAAACTATGGTCATAGGTTAAATGTTTTATGCACTACAATGAACAACAATAAAACAGGAAAAAGCTCTTACCATCAACAAATTGTTCTGATTTGACAAAACTGACATATTTCTGCCCCTGGGCGGAGATGAGATATTCAATTCTTCTGTTGGAGGGCAGTGTTGGTTTGATACCGTTGCATAACTGGGC